>JADIOY010000023.1:6141-66488 GCA_018344475.1 Xiuguozyma silvatica | reverse complement strand
TGCTGGGGTGATTACTCAAGTGTTGCCTTGATTACCAGCCATTGGCCTATCGTCCCCATCACAGGCTTAATGATATTTCTGGTGCAACCCCCACAAACTCTGCATAAACTACCGGTATCTCATTCCCTATATCATTCCCTACTCATTCCCTCTATCATTCCCGGCATTCCTACTCCGAATCACCTAACTGTAGAACCCTCACTAAACCTAGATTATTCTTACTGGGGACGAGCCGGGCAAGGGCAGAGTACGCCGAATGCCACCGTTGGGAAGTACATTAGGAAGTACGCTAGGAAGTAGGAAGTACGCTAGGAAGTAGGAAGTACGTTAAAAAGTGGGTTTGGAAGTACGTTAAAAAGTAGGTTTGGAAGTACGCTAGGAAGTACTGTCCGTCCCGTCCGAACACCCTCGGAGCCTCGATCTTGCGACCGCCACCCGCAGCGGCTTTTTTCGCTGCCCCCGATCCGTTTTTCACTGCTTCTCACCGGCCAATTTTTTTCCTCCCCGGCTCGCGTGGAAAAAGTGAGCTCAATCTCGCACCCATTTTACCCTCTTTATACACCCTTTGGAGACCTCCAGTAGACCCCCAATCAGACCCAATGGCAGACGTTTCCTTGCCCCCGCAGGTCGCCGCCACTGCGGTGCCCTACAAGAAGCACCGCACCTGGGCCAACACCTTCGCGTGCTCCCCGCAGCAGTACTTCCAGCCCGCCACCATCCAGGAGATCCAGGCCATAGTTAACGCTGCCCGCCAGGCCAGAAAGTCGATCATGACCGTCGGCTCCGGCCACTCTCCCTCCGACATGACGATGACCACCGGCTGGCTCGTCAACCTGGACCGGTTCCGGAACGTCGTCAAGGAGACCCCGGGCCCGGACGGCAAGTACACCGACCTCACCGTCGAGGCCGGCGTAAGAATCTACGAGTTGAACGACATCCTGTTCGCCAAGGGCCTCGCCGTCCAGAACCTCGGCAGCATCTCCGAGCAGTCCATCGCCGGCATCATCTCCACCGGAACCCACGGCTCCTCCCAGTACCACGGCCTCGTCTCGCAGCAGGTCGTCGATATCACCATCGTCGACGGCGCCGGCAAACTCGTCAAGTGCTCGCCGACCCAGAACCCCAACCTGTTCCGCGCCGCAATGCTCTCCCTCGGCAAGATCGGCCTCATAGTCTACGTCACGATCCGTGCCGTCCCACGCTACCAGATCCGCTCCGAGCAAGAGGTGATCACTTTTGACACCCTGCTCGACCAATTCGACAACATCTGGACCTCCAACGAGTTCATCCGCGTCTGGTGGTTCCCCTACTCGAACCGCTGCGTCCTCTGGAGAGCCTCCAAGACGACCGACCCGATCTCTCCCCCTAGACCCTCCTGGTACGGCACCCGCATGGGCCGCTTCTTCTACCAGTCCCTGCTCTGGGTCTGCGTCCACGTCTTCCCACGCCTCACCCCTTACGTCGAGAAGTTCGTCTTCGGCCGCCAGTACGGCATGAAGGAGACCTACGGACACGGCGACGTTGCCGTCCAGGAGTCCGTCGAGGGCCTCAACATGGACTGCCTCTTCTCCCAGTACGTCGACGAGTGGGCCGCCCCACTCACCAACGGCCCCGAGATCATCCGCTCGCTCCACAAGTCCATCGAGGACGCTGCCAAGACCGGCGAGTTCTTCGTCCACGCCCCAATCGAGGTCCGCTGCTCCAACACCACCTGCTCCGGCTCCACCTCGCCACAGGACCTCTCCAAGAGAACCACCACCAGCGCCGGCCCGATCTACGGCAACCAGATGAAACCGCTCCTTGACAACACCCCTAAGCTCAAGTGGGTCCCACAGGATAAGGTCACCAACAGCCAGCTCACCGTCTACATCAATGCTACCATGTACAGACCATTCGGCACCAGTGTGCCGATTCGCAAATGGTTCTCTGTCTTTGAGAAGACGCTCGATGCCGCCGGCGGAAAGCCACACTGGGCCAAGAACTTCATCGGCTCAGAGGAGGCAGAGGAGGCCGCTGCCAAGGACGGAGGCAAGGTCAGAGACGATGAGATGGTTGGCTTCAAGAGCGTCATCGACCAGTGGTATGGCGAGGACCTCAAGACGTGGCAGAAGGTCCGCAAGGAGGTCGACCCAGACGGAACCTTCCTCTCTGGTATCCCCTGGGTCGAGCGTAACGGAATCGTCGAGCAGTCCGAGATTGACAAGGTCAAGAAGTGGCGTGCAGAGGTCGAGGACGCCGAGGACCCCGAGGATGGCGAGGACGCCGAGGATGGCGAGGACGCCGAGGACGACGATGACGAGTGAAATAAGCCACAAAAACATTTATGTATTCAATGATAGAGAGACTCAAACAAGCTCAGAACTGGCCAGCTCGCATACTCCTGGCCGTCTCCGGTGGTGGGGGACCACTCCTTCTTTTTTCTCTTTCAACCGCCGGACTAACGTTTTTTCAAACCCTTACTTTTTTTTCGCGCACCCTAGGCAGCTGCCAGGCAACTGCCAACCGAGCCCCCGCGCGTCAGCTAGCGAGCTTTTTTTTTTTCAAACTCGCGCAACCCGTGTTTTTTAACCTCGATTTGTTAGGGATTTCGAGTTTACAATTGAGACTAGTTTTTTTTTTTTTTTTTTTGCTTTAATTCTTTTTAAGGAGGGCCCAGCTTGTACACTAAACAACCCTTCCTTAAGATAGCTTTTTGTTTATCCTTTTCCACCGGTGTGTTTGTTTACACTAACGGGGAGGATTCTTGCACGAGGAGTAAGCCATGTTCAAGGAGGCATCGAGCTCGCCGTTCAGTGCGCTCGATGGCAAGCGCAAGGGCCAGACGGCGACAAAATCAAAGCCCAAACAAGCTACTCTGAAGGGGTTCTTCAATGGTGTCAAACAGCCAAAAGGGCGGGTCCTGCGGCCATTCTTGAGCAGCGGGCCTGAAGGCAGCGTCAGGAACAAGCACCAGGTCACGCTGCACGATGTAAACAAGGAGAACAAGCTCCCAAGGCGCGAGCGCGACACTGCGAAGGAGAAGCACGAGCATCTCCTCAAGAAGGTGCACATGAACAGATCGGCCTCGTTTGCCGGCCAGACGAGCTTCTCCGAGTCTGTGGAGGCCAGGGAGCAAGGAACGGCCGTGCGCAACTTCAAGCACATGGACAAGCCGATGACGAGGCAGCTGATGTTCGGCGGCGCTAAGATGAAGCAGAGCCACTCGAGCATCCGCCTCTCGAATAGTAACCAGCTCTCGGCGAAGCGGCCGCTGTCGCTCTCACAGCCGATTACCACCAACGGTGTGATCCAGCATTCTAAGAGGCGGCAGCTCCCATGGCAGATGAAATCGATGAGCAACCCACGCTTGCACGAGAGGTCGTCGCAGGAGGACTCTACTAGAACGAACAGTTCCGGGCTGTCCAAGGAGCAAGAAGATGTGCTCGACGCGATCATGTTCGGCCACAAGAACGTCTTCTTCACCGGTTCTGCTGGTACCGGTAAGTCGTTCCTTTTGCGTACTATTATTAGACGGCTGCGCGCCCGCTACGGCATCGCCGCGGTCGGTGTCTGCGCTTCGACCGGTCTGGCCGCCACAAATATCGACGGCACCACGATCAACCGTTTCGCCGGCATTGGGCTCGGACTTGAGAACGCCGTTTCTCTCACTGGCAAGATCCGCAACTCCAGATCTGCCACCGACCGTTGGAAAGTCACCAAGTTCCTCATCGTCGATGAGTTGTCGATGATCGACGCCACAATGTTCACAAAGCTGAACGAGATTGCCAAGATGATCAGAGGAAGCGAGCGGCCTTTTGGAGGCATCCAGCTGATCCTCACTGGCGACTTTTTCCAGCTGCCACCAGTGTCCAGAAACGGCGACGCCGACTTCTGCTTCAACTGCCCTGCATGGAAAGAATGCATTCAAGAGACGTACCTATTGACACGCATCTTCCGTCAAAGCGGGGACTCCGACCTGATCGACATGCTGAATGCACTCAGATTGGGCCGCATCACGCCGTACATTAGAGACCAGTTCAAGGCGCTTGAACGCCCCGTTGAGTACAAGGATGGCATTCTGCCTACCGAGTTGTATCCAACGCGCGAGGAGGTCGAGCGGGCCAACCGTAACAGACTCGCCGGCCTTCCTGGCGAAGAGCTGACGTTCCATGCCATTGATAGTTTGGGCGAGGGACATATCCCTGGCCAGAAGCCGCCACCGTACCTGGTGAACATGCTGAACAACCTGATGTGCTCGAGGGTCCTGCGGTTGAAAGAAGGTGCTCAGGTGATGAACATCAAGAACGACCTGGACGACACCAGCATTGTCAACGGTACGATCGGCAAGATCGTGTGCTTCACGACGGAGGATCTGTGGAACTACTTCTGTGCCAGCGTCAACGAGTACGAGCGGGTTATCTACGCTCCGCTGTTGGTGTACGCTTCGAAATTTATTGGCAACAGCGGTGCTGACTTGGACAACACACTCTACGAGGAGATGATTGCCAGCAACTCTGCATGCATGTCGAAGACTGATCTCTTGCCCGATCTGGTGCGCCGCGCCAAGCGTGAAAACAAGAAGGACCGGTTCCCTCTGGTGAAGTTCACGGTGAACACCTCGGATGGCTACAAGCTGAGACTGATACAGCAGATGGACTTTGGTGCCGAAGGTAGGCACGATGTTGTGAGAACGCAGCTGCCGATCATTCTCTCGTGGGCACTTTCGATCCACAAGTCCCAGGGCCAGACCTTGAATCGGGTCAAGGTCGACCTGACGAAGGTGTTCGAGAAGGGTCAGGTTTACGTCGCGCTCTCCAGATGCGTCAGCACGAAGGGCCTTGAGATCGTCAACTTTAATGAGAACAAGATCCAGGTGCGCAAGGACGTGCTGCGGTTCTACGCCAAACTGAAGAAGCAGCAATCCGCCAGGGAAACTTAGATACTATAGATAAAAACATCACCAAAATAGAGATGATCAAAATTTGGATTCCTTCGCCCTATACCGCACTATGTGGATCATTGACTTCCCAGCGGGGGAGTTGGGGAATGTAACACACTTATTGGATGAGCAGCGGAAGTATGTTGTTGGCAGAGCCATCAACAGCGACTTCCACACGGATATAAAGAAGGTTTCGAAGGTCCAGTTTGTGATCAGTTTTAAAGATCAAGCTTTGATCATAGAGAACAGTGGCAAGGGTAAATTCGATCTTAACGACGCACACTTGGCGAACGGCCAGACCTTTGTATTCAGCCAGTTTGACAAGTGTGCTGGCGACATGGTTCTGCGGTCGAAGTCGGTCCCAGCGTTCCATTTCAAGCTGTACCACAAGCCGTTCGTGCTGAACAATAAGGCGTACGCCTCTGAACTCAACACGCGTGGCTTGCACGCAGAGTACGTCGACGACAAGAAACTGTGGACCCACTATGTTGTTGGAGAGGAAGACACCATCGGTGGACTCAAGAACGTTCTGGAGAAGGCTCCGAACGTGAAGTTCGTCACGCGAGAGTTCATCGATTCTCTGGAATCACAACTAAGTGAGCTCTACGATGATTTCGACACCAATTGGCCCGTCCAGCAGAAGCAGGTGGTCTACACGACGACGCAACATGACAGCGAGGAAGATGTTATGGGCGGATTCATTGAATTTGTGCCTGCCGATGGCGAGGGCGAGCTGGGCCCAGATACTTCTCTCTGGGGCGAGGCTCCAAGCGACTACACTGGACTGGTTGTCACAAACGATACCAAGGTCTACGACGTGATCAAGAGGAATGCAGAAGCGGGAAGAAGGCCAAGGAAAAGACGGAAGAGAAAGGATGCAATCTCGTCTCTGAAGACGATGATGGACTTCCCTATGGATGACTTTGAAGTGATTAAGGATGAGCCGGAGCCAATAGACGAAGAGAAGGTCGAGGAGGAGGTCGAGAAGGAAGAGGCCAGAGAACAGATGGAAGAAGAGGCTGAGCCTACCAAGTTTGTGGTCAAGGAGGCTGTGGGTGAAGAGGTGCCTGAAACGACCTTCATGGAAGTCGACATGAACAAGCTGGAGCAGATACAGAGAACGGAAGGTACTTCTCGCGATGCATCCCCAGGCGAAGGTCTTGTTTCGGCATTGCAGAACGTGAAACGCGAGAAAGAGGAGGCTGCACAGAAGTCCCACGAGGAGTCACTCAAGGCTGTTGCACGGGCACGCGTGACACGGTTTTCGGTGGACACGTCCATCGAGTACCACCCGAAGGAGTACAGACCTGACGGGATGTTCTCAAACCCTGCCTGGGCGAAGCGGACGGACTTTTCACGGTTCAAGAAGACGTCATTTGCCAACGGCAACAATCCGATCATTGACAGCACCATCAAGGGAATCAAGATGAGGACCTCGGGTTACAGGTCGAACGGAGACCTCTATAGGACTTCTGCCGCAGAGAAGGAGATGCTGGCTTTCAATGACGGCATCCAGGAGATGGATGCGGAGTTTAACCAGCCCCAAAGGAAGAGAACGTACCAGCCGGTGGCGGCTAGTACCAAAAAGAGAACCAGGAACGTCAATGCAAGCTCACTGTTCGTCCAAGACGATGACTTTGCTGATGGAGTCGAGGACGACAACTACGACCAGGATGCCGACGAACCTACATTCAGACCAACGAGACGTATGGCACGTCGTGCGGCTGCAGCATCTCAGACTGAAGCAGGTAATGACGAGGACGAGCCAGACGACGTGCCTACGTTTAGAAGACGGCGTTGAGAGGGTGTGTGTGTGTGTGATAATGACCTTTATTTTATAGATTACACGGATAGCAAAATAGAAACGGAAATGGATGAAAACCAACACCCTAACCCTCTACCTCTTTCTCTGGTTCTTCCACTTGAACACCGTCTTGCCCTCCTTGGTGACAACCTTCTTCTTGTTGCCCTTCTTCATGAGCTCTCTCTGGAGCTCGACTCTGGCGTTGACCTGGCGCAGTTTCTTCTCTCTCTCGATGTGTCCCTCCAAAGCGGCCAACCGCTTCAGTTTCTTCAGGTCCCTCTTAGCCTTGATCCGGCCGAACGAGTCGTTGTCGGCCTCCTCAACGAGAGCACGGTCGGAGACCTCAGAGCCGGCGCTTTTTCCAGCGAGCTGAGATCTCCGCAACCGGTTCTCTCTGCGGTTCAGGAGCGATTCGTCGGTGTCAAAGAATTTCACAGGGTCAAACTGTTCTAGCTGTTCCTCGCTCTCAACAAAGACCGTGTGCTTGCCATTGCTCCGGAACACCTCGCCGTTCTGGAGCTCCCGCTCCACCAGCTTGCGCTCTCTCTGCGCAACGGTAGCCAGGTATCCGGCATCCTGGGTCTTCATCAGCTTCACCTCATCCTCGGTCAGTGTCTCAGACTCTGGTCTGTCACTCACCAGAATGCCTCTATCATCAGTCTTCTTCCTCGTCATGGCGTGGTAGTACTCATCCTCGTTGTAGTTCTTGGCCTTGTCTTTCAGGTACTTGAGCTGGGCCTCCTTCTTGTGGAAATCCGCGGCACGAAGACGGTAATCCTTCTTCTTTTCGAGCAGTCCAAGCCGCTTCCTCTTCTGCGGCTGAGCACGCTCTCTGTGCTGCTTTTTCTGCACGTCGTGAACAAATCCGGCCATCTTCTACTGTCTATAATAGTGAAGGAAATCCTCTGAATTTTTTTTTTCACTTAGCATAAATTTTTTTTGGTATTTTTTTGATATTTTTTTTAGTGATCCGTCCCAATTGGGAACACCACCTTTGGTCCATTCTTCTCTTTCTATGCTGGTACAGATAGAGCTCGATAAATTACAGCAGCTCGGCGTAGACGACGAGCTATTAATCGACCTATGCATGGCTATTACTGCCAAGAGGTCGATAGCAGTCAAAACAGCCGAGAAAAAGGCCGCAACACAGCAGATTCAGTGCATTTTGAGGTCGCTGCTAGGAAACGAGGCTGTGCTGCTAACAGCATCAACACAGCAGCAAGATCTCGAGCGGATCCTCGAGGAGACCGAGGTGGCCATCGTCGAAGGTATCGACGAGGCCCCATTGGAGGTCCAGAACCACTTCCACCGGATTATAAAGCACAACACGAGGGACACGTTCACGCTGATCTTTCTTATCGACCGTAAACCTACCAAACCTCTGTTGAACGACATCTGGTTCGAGAGCTCGTTCAACCCCCAGTCGCGGCCCTTCGACCTCCACGGGACGGCGCTCGCAGATTCGCTTGTTCAACTGCGTGGCAACAAGGTCGAACTGATCCGCGAGATTAAAACTTACATATACGACATGATCATCTTCACCCGGACGAACCGGTTCGTCATTGGAGGTATTCCGATGTTCACGCTGAATGACTTTGTCACATACGTGAAAACTTACGCCAGCCTCCACGGCTTCAACTTTGTCATCCCCGAGATGGTGCAGCTGGCTGCACAGAAACTGCTCCCGGTGAGGATGACGCTGTTGAAGAACCCAGAGGACGAGCCGTCGGTCATGTACGGCGGAGAGCCGGCCCTGGCGCAGCAGATCATCTCGCAGATGACCCCACAGCTGATTATAGAGGACGTTCTGAAGTCTGTCCAACCGCCGGTTTAAATATAGCATGGTTTGAGCATTCTTTACTACATAATAAAACACTTGCTAGTTTGCAAACTCCACCTTCCAGAACTTCAGGCACGAGTCGGCGCCACCGCTGACGGCTGTCTTGTCGTCGAGCCACTCAAGACTGCTGACACCCTCCTTGTGGGTGTTTCTGACCTGGACCTTCCGGGCCGGTCTAGAAACTGAGTAGGCGATCAGGTCAGTGTCAAGAGAGCTGGCCAGCACGTGGTCGTTGTCGCTGTGCCAGGCAATGCCGGTGATGCGCGATGTGTGGAACGACCATCTCGAGGTAACGAGCGTGGCGGCACCAACATCGTAGCAGAAGATTTTGCCCGTTGCGTCTCCAACGGCGAGGTGCTTCTCGTCGGGCGAGAAGGCAGCGTAGGATGGCTTGGCGCGGAGAGCTGGGAGAACGATCTTGGCGTCAACCAGGGTCGAGATGTCGTAGAAGTTCACCTTGAAAGCAATCGAGTCACACACAACGACGTACTTAGACGAGAGGGCGACGGCACTTGGAGCGTACGACAGTGCCAGGGTCTTTGGCTCGGCACCGTCTCCACTGTAGACAGACACGGCTCCTTCCTCGGTGATGACGGCGTACTGGCCGGTGCTGTTAGAGGCAATCTGAATAGGCTGCGAGTTGAGGCTGTCGACGTCGGCAGCATCGGTGCCCGAAATCTCCTTGATCTTGTCGTCCCAGGCAGCACTGACAAGCTTATCTCCAGCGGGCTTTATGCCGACGACCAGGTTGGTGTGCGGAGAGCCGGCGACTGGGGTGCCGGTCTTGGCCTCGAGGTCCCAGGAGATGATGCGGCCATCGTAGGAACCGGAGTAGAGAGAAGGCTTCGCGGTGAGAGCAGTGATCGACTTGGAGTGCCCGTAGACGACCTTGACAGGCTTCTCGCTCGACTCGGCGAAGTAGACGAGGTCGCCAGAGAGCGCAATGGCGATGACGTACTCCTTGGTGCGGACGAGGCCGAGCAGCTGGTTCTCGACCTTCTTCTCGAGCTGCCAGGTGTTGAGCAGGTCACCGGACTCGGCGGACCAGCGCTTGACGGAGCTGTCGGCAGAGCAGGTCACGAACGTGGTGTCGTCGTACCAGTCGACGCCGAAGATACCAGCGTCATGGGCCGAGTCGAGCGTGCGGAGCTTGTCTCCGGTCTTTCCATCATACACCGTGGCCAGTCTGTCGGCACCGACGGAGACGATGAACTCACCCTTTGGCGAGAATTTGACGTCTCTGACGAAGTTGGTGTGGATGTCACGGAGCGAGCGGGAGAACTTGAACGGCGGTCCCTGCAGGAAGACGAGGCCGCCGTCGTCGGAAACAGTGGCTGCGCGGTACGGTCTGCAAGGTCTGATCGAGACGGAATTGACCTGCGCCGAGTGGCCAGAGATCTCGCCGACGGTATTGCCCGAGTCGTACGTGAAGCAGTGGCCAAAGGCCTCCTTGCCGTCTCCGACAGCAATGATCCGCTGCGAATCAGCGTCCCAGGCGATCGCGTTGATCCGGCCGTTGATCACAGGGTACTCACCCTTCTCGACCATGTCCTCCCCGGCACAGTCCCACACCTTTACAACGCCGCTCTCGTCGCCGCTGGCAACGTAGAAACCGGAAGGCGAGAAGCTGGCGACGGTGGTGGTGAAGTTGTGGGCAGTATGCTGGACACTATCAAATGGGTTCTCTACAGAGCGGAGGTAGATACACTTTCCGCTGGCGTACGCGATCCGGTCGCTCTTGGCATCGTAAGAGAGGTGCACAGGCACGCCTCGCGTCGTCGAAGGGTTGGCAGGGATGAAAAAGGTGCGCTCAATCGACATCGTGAAAGGAGCTGACGTTGAGCTATGAGGCTTAAATAGGAAATTTCAAGATTCATTTAGTTCACTATACGTCTCAGCATTCTAGCCCGGGATCTCGAGGATAACCCTGTGGTCAAAACAGAACCGGATGCGGCCACCACCGGGGAGGGTCACAGGGAGGTGTCTTCCATTGGTGTCCGTCAACTTCAGCTTGCCGGGGCCGAAATCGTCTTTGAAAGGCCCACTCTTCTGGTTCCACATCTCGTTGTTGACCGCCATACTGACCCCCCAGCTTTGGTAGCGCTCCGGCACAAGCCACTGGCTCTGGACCTTGCTGCGGGCGGCGAGAATCTGATCGAGAACGTCCTGTAGTGCCTCGAACTTGATTTCGTATGGGATGGTGCGGACGTCCTCGATCTCGGGCGGCAGAATCGCATCCTTGCCGATCAGCCACCGCGTATAGCAGGAGATGAAGTCATGCTTGAACTCAACGTCACTGCTGCTGGACTGCGGGTAGAAGCGGTACGTGTTGACCCAGTACACAATGATGTTGAACACCCGCAGCCGCATGACCATCCATCCCCTGATGCGGTGCTTCTGGCTCTTGGTCAGCACCACCTCGTAGCGTCTCATGCGAGGCGTCGACGACATCAGTTTCCTTCGCTTCGCAGCACACGACTCCAGAGTGCGGCCGAACTTCGCCGTCATCACGCTGGAAGCGAGCGCCGTGTCTGAATCGAGCGAGTCAAGCCGACCTTTCAGCATATCCTGCCGATCTACAGGACCGGTAGCATAGAACTGCTGGTGCTGGTGCTGGTGCTGGTGCTGGTGCTGGTGCTGGTGCTGGTGCTGAGCCGATTCGAGGTTCCTGCTTGGTACGAACGGCTCGGCCAGGCCAACGAGCTCCTCGAATGCGTTCGGCGGTGACGTCACTGTCTGGATGGTTGGAGACGTGCACTGGGTGGGATAGGTTGGCGGAGTCAGCGGCAGCTGGTCAAACGGAGGTACGTTCTCATCTTCGTTTCCCCCTCCAGGGAGGTAGGAGAGGTGAGGCAGGTCAGGCAGCTGGGGAAGCACAAGATCAGGAAGCTGGTGGTGATGTTGCGGCAACCGAGGCAGCTGGGGCAGCCGGGGCAGCTGCGGGAGCTGTGGAAGCCGAGGAGGCTGCGGCACCTGCTGAAACGACTCGCTACTAGGCTGAGGATGTCTATAGTTCATTGAATACATTGGCAAACCTACGTCTTTCTTGGTAACAAGGCCCTATATTTATGCACTTACTGGGGCCCACTAATCTGCCACCAAGAGTTTGTTTCAGACTTGTTTTAGACTTATCTCAGATCTGGGGTATAGTTTGAGATCTCCGGTGGGGGGAGGAGGGAGAAAAGCAGCGTCGTTATTTCGTATCTATTAATTACGCCAGCAGCTGTTCGGCAGTCATGAACTGCTCTTCGTCCTCTGCTTCCTCGTCGTCGGCCTTGGACTTGGTCACTTCGACCTCTCTCTTCGTCACGCCAAACTCCTTCTCCATCTTTTCAACAACTGTAGCGAACCCGCTCGACAGCTCCGATGGGTCATACACCTGTGGACGGAAGGTATTGACTCCGTCCTTCTGCACCTCGCTGGCCAGCTCGTCAAAGAAGATGTCAAAGAAGGTCTTGCCGTCCTTCGTAGCAGCCGTCTTGGAAGCGTTCTGTGCGAGGGAGTAGAGTGACTCGCCAGTGTCGGCCTCGTTCAGAAAGTAGTGGTAGATCGCCTTGATCACTTTTGGAAGGTAGTGGAGTCGCGGCGAGTTCAACGAGAGAAGCTTCCGCGTCACTTCATTGAATGTAGGGTCCGTCGATTTGAAGCCGAGCCCGGTAGAGAGCGGAACTGGCAACGTATCCACCTGGTTCATTTCCACAAATGTATCCTCCGGTGGTGCAGCAGCGTTGTGCTCAACGCCGTTCAGCCGGTCCAGGTCGAGCTCGTCGACGAACTGATCCATCAGATCAACCATCTCATCGGTAGGCGCATCGGTAGGCGTCTCGAACTCGGGCATCACAGGGATCTTCTCGTCATCTTTGAAGAAGAGCTTGACGAGCGACAGCGCGTAGTACTGCCTCGACCCATCGCCTTCCTCCATCTCTCTCAAGGTTCTCTTCTTGTCCTCGACACTGTGGTTCTTGGTGTTGTTGGTGACCAGCACCTTTGGGACCAGGGCAGCCAGCACTATCGGCCGCTTCGGCTTCTGGACAACACGCGCGATAGCGATCGTCTTGGATGCGAGCAGAGACTGAACGAGCGAGTTCAGAGCCACAAGATCGCTGTCGTGAGACACCTTCGTCGGAATCAGCAGCACAGACTCGCCGCGGTAGTACCACGGCGGGATGTCTGCCTTCTTCACAAAGTACAGGATGTCTATTCCTGCGTATGTGGTCATGTTAAGAAGGTTGTTGATCGTCGTCGTCGCAGGTATGATCGACGAGCCGTACTTGTAAGCGCTCTGGATCTCGGTCGACTGCACCTGCTTCGTCTCTGGCTCTTCCTCCTCATCATCAGTTGAGTCGTCATTCTTCTTCTTCTTTCCCTCATACACAAAGTGCTCGTGCACATACTTGAGAGGAAACGGCTCCCCGTCATCGTCAACACCAACCTCAGAACTCATCGTCAGTACCTCGTTCTTGGTGATTGGGTATCCGTCGACAGCGAACTGGATGGAGATGCCGTCCTTCTTCTCGTCATACTCTGGGAGGAACTCCTTGAGGTCTTCAGAGTTCGCCTGGATGTCCGCCACTGCGTTCTTAATGTCAATCGAGTCCAGGTCACAGCACAGACGGATCGATCCTTTAAAAACCGACGTTGGCTGCACGTAGCGCGCCGGCTCATACCTCCAGTCGCGGAGGTACTTCTTGGCCTCAGAGTACGGAGCAAAGAACGACTTCCTGCAACGGCCGTTCTCTTCGCCGTACTCGTGCAGCAGTGCCATCAGATCCTTGAATCCTTGCACGCTCGCGTCGAACTCAGGACCCTTGCAGTGGTCTCCCTCAAAGTACACTGCACCAACCAAAACGTCCTGCGACGCGGCCAATTTCGCGACAGGCTCCACGAGACCCTCCCAAGAGCAGCTGCAGAGCATGTTGCTGACGAGGATCACCGAAGTCCGCGCCGACGGAGCGCGTTTCCTCTTCCCCTGGTTGTCCAGGATCTTTTGAAGGACGGTGGCTAGAGCCCTCGGCAGATCCGTCTCTTCCTCGGCAACATCGTCATCGTTGACACAAGCAAACTGGTTCTGCTGCAATGCAGCCAGGGAGTCCCAGCTGTACAGTTCTGGCGCCTGCAAGTTGCAGTTCAGCCACTCAGAGGGCGACCTCAGGTTCATGGGATTGTTAGTTTCCGTGTCGTGGACGGTGCAGATGGACACCTGGTCCTTCTTCTTTCCTCTCCAGATCTTGCTGATGATATGGTCATTGAGGTAGCCCTTGGCGTCATCAAAGTCCGGCGCAATCGTCGGCGACCGGTCCAAAATCAGGTATGTTGTCTCCATCGCCAGGAGGAGAAGACCTTGCCACTATAAGGTAAAAATACACTGGGGGGCCTGACTTCTTTCTTCCCCACTTTATAGACACTTTTGGAGACCTCGGGATGTTCAGAGTGGTGGGAAGATCGGCCATACTGAGACCTATTTCGGTAACCAAGTGGCACACAGGGTCTCTGGTGTGGACCAGAATGGCCAGTGATACGTACAACGACGCGACCCAGGCGGAGTCGATGCTCAAACCGCCGCCAATGAGTAAAGAGTACAAGGAGATGCTCGAGAAGAGGGCAAAGGCAAAACGCTGGAACAGATACGTACAGAAGGGTCTCTTGGGGCTTCTCGGGGTGGCTATGGTGCTGGTTATCTGGCAGCCGTGGAACCCGTACTCGAAAGACGTTGCGTACTTCCTACGGAAGGCCCTCTGGGCCGAGATGCCAAAGTACCAGGACTACCCGAAGGCGATCGGATACTACGAACAGGCGCTTGCCAAGATGAAGGAGGAGGGCATGAGCCAGCTGGACATGAAGTACACCGGCGTTGTGCTGAAGCTGGCGCAGGTGTACGAGAAAATGGGCAAGGTGGACCAGCAGAGAGACATCTACGAGCGGCTGAACAACTTCCTGCTGCCCAACATCCAGCAGGGCAACGTTCCGGAGGAGGACCTCGACAAGGTGATCGACCGCGACTTGGTCGTTGCCACGCGTGTTGTGATGCTTGCCGACCGGCCCAGAATGAAGAGGGCACTGCGTGAGCTCGAGGACCGGCTGTACATGTGTGAGGATAGGCTGCAGAAGAAGTGGCCGTTCCTGGCCCGCCTGGGCGGCTCGCAAGGAGTCCAGTACGACATCGACCAAGTGATCGACATCGACAACGCTCCAGGGCTGTTCAGCATTGGACCAAACAAGGAGAAGCGGCGGTTCATCGACGAGAACTGCGATGCGGAGACGAAGGAGTTCCTGTTGAGCTGGGACCCCGACTGGCCGTACTTCTTAGAGAACCTGGTGAGGGCCAGGGACTTGTATGCGATGGGCAACCTGCGGTCGGACCTATCCGTTGACCTGCTGAAGTCGAACCTCGTGCTGATGCAGCTGTGGGGCGAGTATCCGATCTACTTTGGCACGGCGATCAGCAACCTGGGCAGCGCGTACTACATGAAGAGCGAACGGCACGAGAAGAACATCAAGCTGCTGCAAGAAAAGTTGGATGAGGAGGCGGCCAAACCTGAAGAGGAGCAGGGAACAGACGCCATTCAGCTCAACCTCCAGATGTACCTGGAGAGCGAGAAAGAACAGCAGCAGCAGGCGATCCACGAGAGTGAGCACATCTTTGAGAAGCTGATCGACAGGATGGGCGGAGCTGACTCTGCAAGACAATCGGACAGCGGCAACCTGAAGGGATGCCTCGGAATGGCATTGTACTCGCTCGGAGTGATCAAGCTACACAACGGAGACTATGGAAACTCGAGCCGGCTGCTTGCGCAGGCCAAGGAGATTGCCGCGGAGAACGGGATCGAGGAGATCGTGTACATGGCGGACGGGGAGTCGCAGACGATGGAGAAGGAGCAGACGACGAAGGAGATGGTGAGCCAGGGACTGGAGCCGATCTCGAAGGAATAAGAAGAAGAGGAAGCTAAAGAGGTTACAGGTATAGTGTCACGCTAAACAATTATATTATCTACCCTTTAAGAAGAGGTCATGATCTGCCAGACTCTGATCAGGTTGTCAGTGTAACCGGAGAAGAGGTTCTGGCCGTCAGAAGACCAAGCAAGAGAGATGCACTCAGGGGTCTTACCCTCGGCGACCTCAGGCTTGAGCTGGTCCTTGAGGGATCTCTCCTGGAGGTTGAAGATCATGATCGACTCGGAGGTGGCAGCACAGAGCCAGAATCTGTTTGGCGAGAAGGCCAGAGCGTTGATCTCGGTGCCGGCGTTCAGAGTGTAGAGGATGTTCTTGGTGGCCAGGTCCCAAAGGATGATGACACCGTCCTTGCCGCCGGAAGCGCAGAGGGATCCGTCAGGGGAGACGGTGATGTTAGAGATGTATCCGTTGTGGCCGATGAAGTCGGCGATCAGAGAGCCGTCGGTGAGGTCCCAAGCCTGTTGAATGTTAGTAAAAGATGGCTCCGAAGAAATGGTACAAAGAAAACTAACTCTCTCCCATAGTTCTCACATCAGAGATCTTGGTGATAAAAAGTCTCATTCCGTGGCTAGCACAGTCTGAAGTAGCAAATATGTGATACATCACCTGTGAGATGACTGTGAGAGTAGAGGAGTTAGTAAAGCGAAGAAAGGGTTTAAACTTACCTTGACGACCTTGTCCCAACCGGCGGAGAGGACAACGGTGTTGTTGACAGGGGAGCATCTGACAGAGGAGACCCAGTCGGAGTGACCTGGGAGGGTCTCGATGCACTGGCCGATGGCGTTCCAGACCTTGACGGTCTTGTCTCTAGAAGAGGAGACAAACTGTCTGACGTTCTGGGAGATCGAGACAGAGAGGACGTCCGAGGTGTGGCCGACGAAGCTTCTGACGCACTCGCCAGTAGCCAGCTTCCACAGTCTCAGGGTCTTGTCCCACGAGGACGAGATGGCAAAGGCTCCGTCTGGGGTCAGGGCACAGTCCGAGACGATGTGCGAGTGGCCCTTGAGGGCGCGCTTGGCGACACCGTAGTTGTTCTCGTCTCTGGTGAGCTGCCAGACAATAAGAGTCTTGTCTCTCGAGGAGGAGAGGAGGAGGTCTGGGTTGGCCTCGGAGGTGGCAAGGGAGGTGACCCAGCCGTTGTGGCCCTCCAGGGTGCCTCTCAGCACCAAAACTTCGACGACGTCTTCAACCATGTTTGATATGTAATATAGGTGTACTGTCTAGCTTCGAGGAGAGTTTCGTTCAGATTTTTCACTAGATTTTTCAGAGACTCTCTCCCTCGCTGCGGATGGGACTGTGAAAATTTTCAGTACCCCGCGCACGTCCCTGGCCCTGGCCGGCATGAAGTCACGTGAGCAGCATGTGCATGCCCTCAGGAGGTGCCGCTAGCTGTCTGGCTAAGCGCTTACTACGGTGGCATTTCCTAGGGCGGATTGGCAGGGCATTACTTAGCCACTTACTAGGCTAGCATTTACTTAGCCACTTACTAGGCTAGCATTTACTAAGCCACTTACTAGGCTAGCATTTACCTCATTTACCTCATTTACTTCCAATTCAAGCTGGAAATCTAGCCAATTAGAGTATGCCCCAGGACCTCTCCTACGTCAAGGAACGCCTCGACTCCCTCCACGCCATCGACGAGCGCATCGTCTCCTTCCTTGGCAACATGTCCGCCGCCGTCGGAGACCTCCAGGGCGCCAAGCAGGGCGACGAGAAGGAGCTAGCAAAGTTCAAGGACAGCGTTGCCAGGCTCTACGACGACCTCTCCCACACAACCGTCTACCTGCGCCGCGAGATCAAGCACCTCGACGACCGCGTCAACAGCAAGAGCGACCACGCAGACTTCACAATGCTGCCCGTCCAGATCAACAAGAAGGCCACCTGGGTCAACGAGGCCAAGCTGCGGACCGAGGTGGCCAACATGGATGCCGTCACTGGCTACACCCCGCCGACGCCGGAGGTCGAGGTCATTCCTACTCCGCCGGAGTCTGTAGAGCCAGATGACCCAGTTGTTGAGACTGGCGAGGCCCCGGCTGAGACTGGCGAGGCACCAGAAGAAGTGGTCGATCTGGATGCTTCTATGGACGTGGATAAGGAGGAGCCTACCGAACTGCCGGCTGATGCAGAGCCAGTGGCTGCTGCAGAGCCAGTGGCTGCGAATGCCACCGAGCTACCACCATCCGAGGCTGCTGGCCAGCCCGAGGCATCAGAAGAAGCCTCGGATAAGGCCGCTTAAATCATCATCGATCTTCGTAATTCACCGTGGGGTGCTATTTACTTCAGGGTTCAGGCCTTTGGCAGACCCTTGCCTATGTACATACCCAATGCCATCACAACAATGTACTTGAGAATCTGCTCGACTGAGATCACGGGCACCGCTGGCAGCTTCATCAGCCGCAGAACGTTGTTCACCTTGGCGTAGTTGTAAGGAGCGTACCGCACGTTGGCCACCATCTCGGCCCAGCCAGGCTGCTTCAGCGTCGCTCTGTGGTGCACAAACGACTCCACCGTGTACCGTCCGTGGTAACGGCCGTAGCCGGAGGTGCCGACACCGCCGAACGGCGTCGAGTAGTTGCCCGCCTGCAGCATCACATCGTTGATCAGCATGCCACCCGACCGGATGATCCGCACCTGCTCCTGCTCCTCCTTCGAGTCAGAGAAGATGTACAGCGCCAACGGGGTGTCGTGGGTCCGGCGCACGTCGTCGATCGCTTTGCTCAGGTCGCTGTACTTGATGACGGGCAGGATCGGGCCAAACAGCTCGTCCTGCATCAACGCATCGTCAAAGTCGACGCCCGTCACAACGGTCGGCGCAATGAACCGCGACGAGGCGTCCGTCTTGCCGCCAACGAGCAACTCGCCCTTGGTGCTCTTCAGATATCCACTGAGCCGTCTGAAGCTCGCGTCGTCAATGACGTGCGTGAAGTCAGACTCCGGAGTGATGGCGGGGAACATCTCGTTGACGGCCTCGCGGATAGCAACGAGCGCATCGTCGTAGACGCTGTCCTCGAGCAGGAGGTAGTCGGGAGCAACGCACGTCTGTCCAGCATTGCAGAACTTGCCCCAAACCAGCCGCGAGGCCGCCGTACGCAGGTTCATGCACTTGCCCGTGATGAACGTCGGAGACTTGCCGCCGAGCTCCAGGATCGTCGGCGTCAGATACTTGGCGGCCTTCTCCATGACGATCTTGCCCACGCGTCCCGAGCCAGTGAACAGAATCTTATCAAACTGCATGTTCAGCAGCGCCTGGTTCTCGTTGATGCCGCCGTTGACCACAGAGAGACGGTCCGGCGACACGGCCTCCAAGAGCATCCGCGTCAGCTCAAGAGAGAACTGCGGGCACTTGTCATAGGGGAGTTTCAGCACCACGTTGTTTCCAGCGGCCAAGGCACCGACGAGCGGACTCATAGAGAGGATCAGCGGGTAATTGAAGGGCACAACGATGAGAACAACGCCCAGAGAGATCTTCTCGGTCGACATCGCCAGAGTACTAAAGGCAGGGGCTTTCTCCTCCGGAGAGTCCGGCGCAAGGATCTCGCCGATGTTCTTGATCAGGTAGTTGATCTCGGAGACCAAGCACGAATACTCCATCACGATCGTCTCCTGCACAGAGCGGTGGAAGTCCTCCAGGAGAGCCTTGCAGATCGAGTCCTTGTGCTTCACCAAAGAGGCCAAAATGCTCCTCAGTTCGGCCTTAATCTGGTTGATATCGTCCACTGGGGTCTCCATAAAGCACTTGTGCAGGTTCTGCACTGCCGGGGTGAACTCGGCAACGCTTGGGTTGAGGTTGGACAGGGTGGCCATGCTCTGCGTGCTTTGTTTTTAAAGATATCTTCTTCCTCAACAAGTGGTGATAATAGGGTTGAAATTGCTCTTGCTCTCTCCACATTTTATTACCTCACATCAATCGATCAATACTGCAATTTATATGAACAGGATTACACAGCAATTGCCCGGAATATTGTCCAGAGGGGTATCCTACTGCACCACCTTTCCATCCTGCTGCAGCTCAATGTCGCTCTGCTGCAGACGGCGGTACGCCTGGGTGTGCTTCACAAAGACCTTGATTCCAAAGCCGATGACCGATGCCAGGACAGCCGTGATGGCCAGGGCCAGCAGGATCTGCCACAACTCTCCCAAGGTCTGCTCCTGCTCGACAGGCAGCGTGTAGCCCAGCTCCTGAAGCTTGTTCTTCAGGTAGATCTTGAACTCCTCGTTCTTGCCGTCGTCGTGGTAGCCCGAGCCGGCGAGCTTGATGGCAAAGACATGGCCCGGCTTCAGGAGCGCGCGCTGCAGTTCCGACGGCATATGGCAGTCATCGGTGATCTTCTCGACCTTGCCCTGCTTGCCCTCCTTGTCGTACCAGTAGACCCGCGACGCGGTCTTCGCTGGGCGCAGAAGCACAAAGTCGCTGTCGTCCGACTTGTCATCTTTATCCTTCTTATCATTCTTATCATTCTTATCCTTCTTCTCTTCCTTCTTCTCATCGTCCAGGCCGCCGCAGCCCTCGCGCATGTCGTTGATCGTCAGCGAGTCCGCGTAGTCAGCCCGTGCTGGCTCGAGGTTGAACAACTGCTCCTTCACCTTGATACGCCGCATCACACCCGTGTCCAGCACCTCCTTGACCATCGTCCGCAGGCTGGCGATCTGGTGCTTCTCCTGCTTCGCGCTGCCGCCAGCCTTGCCACAGCCGTAGTCCTCAGGGTTCTTAACATTGTAGGTCGTCAGAATGCCCGAGTAGTCGCCCGACTCGAACGAGTCCTCCGAGATTTTCTCGGCATCTGCAAAGTCCTGGATGGCCGGCACCGAAACCTCCGCCAGTGCCACGCCCGCCAGTATTGTCAGCAGGTAGCTAAGCTTCATTCTACACTATACTATACACCCTTTTGTTAGCCTGTTAAATGGGATGCCAGTTTTTTTTTGTATCTCCGCGGCTGATGGAGCGATCTTCCCAGCTTAAATATGCCGCGAGCAAATAACCAAATCCCGCGGAGCCGGGAGCCGCAGATAGGGCCGAGCCCTGAAGCGTTAGGGACGGGGGCTCGTTGCCAGCACTGTACGCCAATGGGTGGACAAACGAACGTCACAAAGTTGATGCTATATTTCCCAGGTTTTGTACCGGCTGTCCAGATCCGTTGTCCGTTGCCCCTTGCCCCTTGCCCCATGCTACCCGGCTCTCCCGGGCCTCCGCCAGCCATCTCCGACTACTCCGAGCGTTTCCCGATTCCTAATCGGGTATACTGGGAGGGGATTATAGACTGGTGAGAATTATGGTTAGTGTAGTGTATAGCATTGTAGTTAAGCAAAGTATGTTAGTGTCGGTTAAACCAGCGCGTAGTCGTCAAGACGGTTCTTGTACTTCATCACGTTCGTCTTGATCTTGCTGCCCTCGACCCACGTCAGGTAGTCCTCCATGTTCCTCGTCACCAGGTAGGCCGGGTCTGTGATCACGTCAGGTCCCACCCGGACGTGGCCCTGCTCGATGAACTTGGTGGCGTCGCCGATCGTCTCGGCCATCTTGAGCCGCTGCATCACCACAGGGATTCTCCGCCGGCAGAACGCAGAGACCGTCACCTTGTTCTCCAAGTCCGAAACCTTCGACGCTGTGCCCAACACGCCCATCTTGTACAGCTTGTCGAGCAGCAGCTGCTCGTGCTTCACGCGGTACGGGTCCTGCGGTGACAGCAGCGCCAGCTTTCTGGCCAGCTTCCGGATGTCTCCACACAGACGGTTGTACTTGTGATAGTCCTCCCTCTTCTGGATTCCGTACGTGCGCATCACCTGCGCATCACGGTGACCTTGGTCTTGCTTCCAGTCAAGGAAGTTGTGCTTCTTGAGCAGCTTCTCCTCGTGGAACTTGAGCTTTCTCGCCATCCTCTGTCAGGCACTAGGTCTACTCTATAGTGTAGAAATTTACTTGAATTTTTTTTTTTTTTTCCTTCGCTGAAAAGTTTCGCTGCACCAAATCTGGCTGGCTAGCTGGCGCTGAAAAATCTTTCACTCACCCTCGACTTCTACAGTAAAACTACCCTCCTACAAGATGCTAGCACGGACCACCGCACTCAGGAAGTGCTGCGCCACCGGCGGCCAGGGACTGCGTGGTTTTGCCACGACTAACTCTGCGCTGTCGCACGTCGGCTCCGCGCCGATCTTCCTCGCCCCAGAGGTCAAGATCGAGACCAACGACTACCTCATGCCCAAGGTCATTCCAAAGGGAAAGAACACCATCAGGCTCAACCGACTGCTGACAGTGACGGGCCCAAAGGGCATGGTGGACGTTGAGCTGCCGGAGTTTGTGACGATCTCGAAAGATGAGCACGAGAGATTGAACGTGATGGTCAGCAACCCGACAAAGCGTATCCAGCGCTCGCTGTGGGGAACGATCCGCTCGCTCGTGAACAACGGCATCGTGGGAGTCACCGAGGGCCACATGAGCGTGCTGCGTTTCAAAGGTACCGGTTACCGCGTGATGCTCGAGAAGGACAAGGATGGCGTCGAGTGGGTCAAGATGAAGATCGGAAAGTGCGACCTGCAGGGCCTGCCTATCCCCGAGGGAATCAAGTGCTCGGTGCCTACGACGACGCTGCTGGTGCTCGAAGGCTGCGACAAGCAGAAGCTGAACCTGTTCGCTGGCCAGCTCCGCAATATGCACCCGCCAGAGCCGTACAAGGGTAAGGGAATCTATCTGAACGGCGAGACGGTCAAGCTGAAGCAGAAGAAGGTGAAATGAGCTAGCCGCAAACTACATGTACATAATAAAAGACACAGGAAGAGAGCCCGGGTAGGGCCAGAACAATGTAGCATCAGTAGCAGCCTCCAGGGGCCTCTCCATTTCAGACGCGTCGATCGACGCACTTACCTCGGCAGTCTGAAGGGTGGGGAAAACGATGAGACTTGGGCGCCAGTGCCCGAAACTCCCCCAGTCCAGCCGCTGCGGCTCCCTGGATCAGCCCGCGGGTACGAGCCTCCCAGAAACACAGCTGTAAATGAGAAATCAGGGAGTGAGTAGTCTATATACGAGAGAGACTATGACTATAATTAGATGTAGGAGACATTTATGAAGTGCGTCCCAACAGATGATCTTTCCACTTGCATCACCACTACGAACATCTTCCATCTCCCCTCCATCTTCCCTCCATCTCCCCTCCATCTTCCCTCCATCTCTCCTCCATCTTCCCTCCATCTCCCCCAAATTTCACCACCCCCCAACAGTCAAGGTCAAGGTAAATAAATAGCAGCCCCCACATACTCGGGCACACACACTGGAATCCCCCTGGCCCGGCCGCTTCTTCGTTTTTATTATTTTTTTGCTGTTCCCAAGTGAGAAAAAGCAGGGAAAAAAAGTAGCGAGAAAAAAACATAAAACTTGCCTTCCCTCCCCCCCCCCTTTATCATCAGAGGCTCTTCTTGGATCAACAGCCCGTTGGACCTGTGCACGAGAAGGCTTCATATCCCCCAACCACCGGTACTAGAACGCACCAAACATGGATCTGAGGGTCGGTAGAAAGTTCCGCATCGGCAGAAAGATCGGCTCCGGCTCCTTCGGAGACATCTATCTCGGCACAAACGTCGTCAGTGGCGAAGAATGCGCCATCAAGCTTGAAAACATCCGTGCCAAGCACCCGCAGCTCGAGTACGAGGCCAAAGTGTACAAGGCGCTCTGCGGCGGCGTTGGCATCCCATTTGTGCGCTGGTTCGGCACCGAGTGCGACTACAACGCCATGGTGATCGACCTCCTCGGCCCTTCGCTCGAGGACCTCTTCAACTACTGCAACCGCAAGTTCTCCTACAAGACCGTCCTGCTGCTCGCCGACCAGCTGCTCTGCCGCATCGAGTTCATCCACGCCCGCTCGTTCATCCACCGCGACATCAAGCCCGACAACTTCCTCATGGGCATCGGCAAGAAAGGTTCCCAGGTCAACGTGATTGATTTCGGCCTCGCCAAGAAGTACAGGGACCCACGCACCTACGTCCACATCCCCTACCGCGAGAACAAGAACCTCACCGGCACTGCCCGGTACGCTTCCATCAACACCCACCTCGGCATCGAGCAGTCCCGCCGCGACGACCTCGAGTCCCTCGGCTACGTGCTCATCTACTTCTGCCGCGGCTCGCTTCCTTGGCAGGGCCTCAAGGCCGCCACGAAGCGCCAGAAGTACGACCGCATTCTCGAGAAGAAGATGTCAACACCGGCCGAGGTGCTCGCCCGCGGCCTGCCCATCGAGTTCACCCACTACCTGAACTACGTCCGCTCGCTGCGCTTCGAGGACAAGCCTGACTACATGTACCTCCGCCGCCTCTTCCGCGACCTCTTTGTCCGCGAGCACTACGTCTACGACTATGTCTTCGACTGGACCGTCTTCAAGTACAAGCTGCACCAGCAGCAGCAACAGCAGGCACAACAGGCACAGCAGGCACAACAGGCACAGCAGGCACAGCAGAAGCAGATCGAAGACAATGACGACGACAAGAAGAAAGCCGCCGCCGCCGTGGCGGCAGCCGCCACTGCAACTGGCCAAGGGGCCCAGGCAGGCCAGGCCGGTCAGACTGCCGCCGTTCAAACATCTCCACAGCAGCAGCAGCAGCAGCAGCCACAAACTACGCATCAGTCTACGCAGCAGGCTGCCCATGCCCAAACATCTCCACAGCAGTACTATCAGAGCGATGTCAAGCCGCTCCTACAACAGCAGGACACCACTGCACAGGCCGTGCCGGATCCGAATAGCCAGAGCTACGGAATACAGCACTATCAGCAGCAGCAACAGGCACAGCAGCAACAGGCACAGCAGCAACAGGCACAACAGCTATACTACTACCAGCAGGCACAGCAGCAGCAGCAGCAGCAGCAGCAATCGCTGGCACTGGCACAATCTCAGGCTCGTGCCACCGAAACACAGCCCCAGACCCAGTCTGGTGCTGGTGCCGGCTCTGGTGCGGCCAACCCTGCATGGCTGTAAGCTTTCTATTCTACTACTAACTACTACCACTACCACTACCCCACACTACCCACATATATGTATAGATGCGGATATACTTTTAATCGGAGCGAAAAAAACATGAAAAAAAGATAGCCTCGTAGAGTACACTTTTTATAGAGACAGAGAGAGAGGATGGCCATCAGGTTTACTAGTGCACCATTGAACCGGTTCGCCTTTTTGCGGCCGAACGCCGAGTTCATCAAACAGATCTGCGAGTTTCCCGAAACCCGCCTTGTTTTCTTCCGGAAGGACCCCGTGCGGTCCAACTACCGTGTTCTTATCAAGGGTAAGGGTGTCTGGTACTATCCGATTAAGCAGGACAAGGAGATTGGTCAGCTTGTGGCTGAGTGGGCCGATCAGAATTTGAATGAGGACAAGGCAGTGAGGGACTCCGTTACTGCTGTTTTCCTCGGATTGGATGAGCACCCAGGATCTGGCGATTCACCACTGACCAGCGGCGACGTTGCCAAGATCCAGTATGAGGAGCATTCGGGCGTTCCATTCTTGGCGGTGGATCTGAGCCGCAGTCCAGAGATCGCCGACCGGTTCGAGAAGCTTGGCGGAGAGTACCTGTCACAAATGGGAGACATCTTGGCGCTGTCGCCGAGCGATGCCTCCGTGTACTCGTATGCCAAGATGTACCTCGACTGGCTGTCAAAGTACAACTTCTGCCCCGGCTGCGGCCACCCAATGATTCCGCTGGATGCCGGCACCCGGCTTCAGTGCACGAACCCTGCCAAGGACTCGTGCCCGATTCAGAAGACTAAGATCAACAACGTCAACTACCCACGTCAGGACCCCGTCGTGATCTGTGCTCTGCGCAACGCCCGCCGCGACAAGATCCTGCTCGGTCACAACTGTCGCCGGCGCCAGAACCAGAAGAAGTTCTACTCGTGCTTCTCGGGCTTCATGGAGCCCGGCGAGACGATCGAAGGTGCGGTCACCAGAGAGGTCTGGGAAGAGACTGGACTGAAGCTCAACAACGATAATGTGCAGATCGTCAAGAGCCAGCCTTGGCCGTTCCCCTGCTGTCTGATGGTGGGCTGCGTTGGTGTGGCGGACTCCGACGTCAAGATCAACCTGGAACTCGACAAGGAGCTCGACGACTGCCAGTGGTTTGACGCCAGCTACGTTGCCGATCTCGTCTACGGCCGTCCAACGGACGGGAAGATTGACCTTCCCGATGCTGGCAGCGTTGCCTGGGAGTTGATCAAGATGGTCGTGGACGAATGCCACTCCAAGCTGTAACTAGACTCCACATAAAAGAACACTCTCCTAAATTTATTTATTAGACAACGAGCTAAACAGTGGACTTATTGCCCACAATCACCTGGTAGACTCCGTCGTGAACATCGTCCTCGCTGAGGATGGACTTCTGTCTCGACAAAACGTTTCCAGCCTGGCCGCCGGCGGCACCGGCTCCCTGGCGGTTCTGGAGGAAGAACTCGTCGAAGTCCTCAACGTCTTGCCACTTTCCGTACCAACCCTTTTCGGTCAGCTTGCATGGCATTCCACGGATAGGGAAGATGGAGACAAGGATGACGTAGACGAGAATCGAGGCAGCGAGACCAGTGAAGAACGAGAAGTAGTAAAGCTTGGTGGCTCCGTCAGGAACCGTGTGGGTGCCTGTGGCTCCAACGAAACCAACAATGTTAGGGAGAATACCGGCAATGTAGGCAACGTAGGCACGAGGGTTGATACCATGCCAGTAGAAGTAGACACTGGTGTGGTCACCGATGTACAGGTCGCGAAGAATCATGTAACCGCGGCGGCACACGAAGACGTCAGCGTAGATGGTACCAGCGATGGCCGAGAGGAAGACCGAGTAGGCACTGAGGCACGTGGTAAAGACGGACGATGAGCTCATGAGCTTCCAAGGGCAGATGGCAAAGCCGACGGCAGCGCAGATGAAGGAACCTCTTCTGATGTTGATGAACTTTGGCAGGAGTGCCGTCATGTCGGTACCGGCACTGAGCGAGTTGGCGGAGATGTTAGTACCGATCTGGGCAACCATGAATCCGAAGGCGATAAAGAAGACACCGGCACGGGAACCAGACTTGTAAGTGTCAAGGAAGTGAGACAGGACATCGAGTGGGTCCCAGTAGGTCTCGCCGTAGAGGACGGTGGAGGCGGAGGAGACAAGAATACCGATCAGACAGGTCAGCGAGAACGAGACCGGGAGGGTGATCAGCTGCGAGAGCGTGGCACTCTTTGGAGTGTGAGCCATACGACTGAAGTCAGGAGCATTGACGATCAGAGTAGCGAAATTGGCGAGGGAGTTCATCATCGAGTTGATGAAGGCCCAGGAGTACTCGGAGCCGTGGATCGTGTTGCCCTGTTTGACGACAGGTCCACCGCCGTCGGCCTTGACGAGAGTCCAGATGAGGAAGGCGATACCAGCGCACGGGGTGATGATGGCCTTGGCAGTGAAGAGATGTCTGACGGTGTGTGGGTGCATGTAGCAGAATGGCAGCTGGAAGAACCAGAAGAGGAAGAACGAAAGCATACCGAAGGAGCTGATGTTCTCGCTCAGTGGGATTTTGTTAGGGATCTTAATGCCATCGAGCTTGTTGCTGAAGATTGCGCGGAGCATGAGCTGCATGCACTGGCCACCAATGTACGACTGGACACCGAACCAAACGCAGGCCATGACGACTCTGTTAAAGACGGGCCAAAGAGAGCCCCAGATTCCGAACGGAGCTCTGGAGGCAACGGGGAAAGAGCAGTGGGTGTAGATACCGATCTGAGCACTGAGCGTGACAAAGATGGCACAGAAGGTGTAACCGAGCCAGACGGTACCCCAGGTAGCCCAAGGGGAGAGACCTGAGAGGGTGTTAGTAACTGAAAAACTGTCGAGGTAAAACTGGGGGTGTGCAGGTAAAGACCCTCCTTCCAAGATAGGAAACCGTTTCTTTTTTTTTCATTGTGATAGCTTCACGTCAAAAAGTCAACGGGGGGAGTGGTCCGGAGTGCAGCCCTGTGGGATCCAGGGGGGGGGGACAATTCAGGTGCAATCCCAGTGGATATTTATAACGTACCAGCAACAACACCAGTAGAAGCGATCTGCCACGTGTTGATATTGAAACTGTCTGCAATCCAGAAGCAGACGAAGTTCCACCATCTCCAGGTACGACTGATACGATGTTAGTAGGAGTAAAGAAGAGGGAGGCAAAAACACAAAGGGAGTAAGACCGGTTGAAATGCCCTGATAACATTCGTAACTTACCGCTTAGCCTCGACGGGCTTCAGGTCATAGTTGTAGAGGAAGAGCTGCTTGGCGGAGAGTCCCTCGGTGTCGTCGACCTCGCAGAACTTGATGGCTTTACCCCAGAAAGTGGTTGGCTCTGAGGAGGTGCCGGGGGAGTCGATTTTGTTGTACGAAGTGTCAGAGCCCTCCGAGATAGAAGGCACCGACTCTTGAATGACTTGCTCCTTCTTCTCCATAGCTGTAGGAAACTAGGCGTGAGTTTATGCGAGCGTCGTTGCGTTCGAAAAATGCCAAGCCCTCTCTGGTCTTATTATATAAATTTTTTTTTTCCCTCAGCTCACGCGAGCCGGATAGAGATCCCCAAGAAGAAAAAGTAGATCGACCTGCGCGCACACTGCCGCGATAACATCTGAAGACCACCCCCCTGATTGGCCGCCAGGCTGAGAGGGTCGAGGTCATAAGGCCCTCGGCAGAGAAAACCAGCGATGATGCCGTTCGTTTTTTTTTTTTTAGCGCGGAGCCTGCCGGGAGATAATGTAGATAAGGCAGAGTTTCCCAACCGTATTGCAATCTCGTATCTATGTGCATCCTGGGAGTACGAAGGGGTCTGTCTAGCCGTATCTGACTTGCTGAAGCGGCGCTACAATGCACCCCCCCCCCCCCTCGCAATATTTGGCTACAGCGGAGGCGGCCGGCAGTAGGGCAGTCTTGCTGAGGAATTGCCAAGGACGGCAACTACAATCGGGACGTGGCAATAGACGAAATAGGGGGAGAAAACGGGCAGGTAAGGAGGTGAAGAAGAGGCGGGACGTGGGACTGGAGATTACATACATCTGCAGAAAGGGGAAGAGGAGAATGCTCCGTCGGTTAGCGGCTACTATATTTTTTCCTGGATGATGCAGTCCCAGCGGTAAGATCCGAGTTATTGCGAGGGGACCTGACCTGGCTTGAGGATTCCTAGGCCTGCTCATACATCCTTGCATCTGGGAGAGAAAAAAAAGTGGGCAGAGTACGGATCAAGTAAACTCCGGTGCATGGGTGAAGCTGTGGAGGCTCTGGAAGGGGACGCTGGAAGGGGACGCCGGAAGGGGACTCTGGAAGGGGGTAGCTGGAAGGGAGTTACCAGAATGAATATGCTGCGGATGTGTCGAATGATCTTCACACTTTTTTCGAGCCACGTTTGGACACCTCCTGAATCTAGGGGTCTCAGTCACACACAATCCCTCCCGGATGGTGTGTTCCAAAAGTGTTTCAGAAGTTGTCCATTACCGCATCGGGCCATCTGATCTGAAAGACTTTTTTTTTTGATTTCCTCGAGATCAACTCTTCCCTTTAATTATATAAGGCGACCCTTTTGTCACATCACCAAATGGTTGCACTCAATAGAAAAAGAAAGGCCGCTTCGGACGCTGAGGACGCCACGTCCGCTAAGCGTGCCCAGAGAAGCCACTCCCTCGAATGGCTGCGTGCCTCACGCCGCAAGAACATCAACTCCATCCCCGCCCCCAAGACCCTGCCAATGGACCTCTTTGTGTGGGGTTCCGGCGGCATGGGAGAGCTGGGCCTCGGCCCGGACGGCATTACGGACGTTATGCGGCCGCGGCTGAACACGTTCGTCAAGGACGTGACCGACCTGACGTGCGGAGGAATGCACAGTCTGGCGCTCGACAAGAACAACCAGCTCTGGTCGTGGGGTATCAACGACTCCGGTGCTCTGGGCCGTGACCTGTCGTCGTTCCATCCTACCGAGGATGGCGAGTCGACCCCCGGCAAGGTTGAAGGCCTGCCAGAGGGTGTCAAGATCGTCCAGATCGCCGCCACGGACAACCTCTCGGTCGTCCTGCTCGAGACTGGAGACGTCTGGGCCTGGGGTACATTCCGCTGCGAGCAGGGCAAGCTCGGCTTCAGCGCCACCGTCGACACCCAGTACACGCCGTGCCTGATTGAAAACCTCTACAACATTGTTCAGCTGGCCGCCGGCGGCGACCACATCCTCGCCCTCGACACCAAGGGAATCGTCTACAGTTGGGGTAACGGCCAGAGGTGCCAACTCGGCCGCAAGATCCTCGAGAGAACCAAGATGAGCTCGTTCGAGCCGCGCTCTGCCGGCCTCAAGAACATCAAGGCCATCGGATCCGGTGAGTTCCACTCGTTCGCCATCACCCACGACGACAGAGTCTTCGCCTGGGGCCTCAACCAGTTCGGCCAGTGCGGAACGGGCGACGCCGACGGCGAGGCCGCCCTCTTCCCACCAAAGGAGATCACCGCCCTCAGAGGCAAGGGTGTCGTGTCGATCACCGGTGGACAGCACCATTCTGTCGCCCTCACTGCCTCCGGTGACGTCTACGCCTTCGGATGTTACCACAACAAGGACGTCGGCATCCCAGAGGCCGAGCTCCCACAGGACGACCTCATCAAGGACGAGGATGGCAATATCGAGGCGTTGCCTGTGCCAACCAAGCTGTCCCACATTCCACCTTGTGTGGCCGTCGCCTGCGGTGTCCACCAATCCTTGGCCCTCTCCAAGGATGGCTCTGTCTACGGATGGGGTGCCGCCGAGACTTACGCCCTGGGCATCGGCGACCACGAGGACCCTGTCGACATCCCAACCAAGATCGAGAACAAGGCCACTAGAGACTACGCTATCAAGGTCATCGCCTGCGGCGGCCAGTTCAGTTGCAGTGCTGGTGTCAAGCGTTAGATAGGTACGGGGGAAAAAAAGGCACACATTCGTTGCGTTTTGTTGTTAAACTTGTTGAATTAGTAATCTATAGTATAGTTGTGTCAATTCTGACGCAGAGACCGTTCTTCCTCATGTACTCCTTCACCTCAGCCACAGTGTACTCTGCTCTGTGGAACATACCGGCTCCGAGGGCGGCATCGGCCTTGGTGTTCTCAAACACATCGACAAAGTGCTGAGGCTTACCGGCACCCGAGGAAGCGATCACGGGGATGCTGACAGCCGACTTGATCTGGTCAATGAGCTCAAAGTCGTAGCCAGAGTTGGTGCCGTCCTTGTCGATGCAGTTCAGCAGCACTTCTCCGGCGCCAAGAGCCTCGCAGGCCTGGCACAGCTCGTAGGCTCCCAGTTCGTGGACCTTGCGGCCACCTTGGGAAGTGACCTGGTAGTAGCAGTACTTCTCACCGTTAGGGCCCGGACGAGACGTTGGGATGCAGTCGAAGTCACACTCAGCGGGGTCGGTGATGTACTTGCGCTTAGGGTCGACGGATATCACGACGGCCTGGTTTCCGTAGGCCTTAGAGATGGTTTCGATCGGTGTCACGCCAGAGGCCTTACCAGTCGCTCTGTACTCCTCAGCAGCTTTAACGGCATCAGAGCCGATCGACACCTTGTCCGCGCCGGCACGGAAGTAGAGGGTGGCCACGTCGAGGGCAGGGATCTTGGTTCCGTCAGGGTCAACCACGTCCTTGATTCCTCCTCCCACAGTCAGCGGGACGAAACAGGTTTTGGCCGCAAGCCGGAGCACCTCGAGCATCGGCTGGTCCTTGATAGGGGAGTTTCTGAATGAGGTGATGTTCAGGAAGGTCACCTCGTCAGCTCCCTGCTGGTAGTACTTCTCGGCCATCTCGACTGGTTTTCCCAGGTTGCGCACATCACCCTTGTCACTCTTCTCACGCACATCGTACTGGTCACCTTTGGTAACCACCAGGTCACCTTGATCGTTCGTTCTGACGTCAAGGCAGGCGATCACACGCCGCGTGAGGCCAGTGTACGTCTTCTCGATCTTGGACTCGGTCACTGGTGCCTCCGGGAGGGCGGTGACTTTCGAGCCAGACAAGAAAGACTTGATGATCTTCAGTCCAGCCAGACCGCTCTTCTCTGGGTGGAACTGTGTGGCGAACACATTGTCCTTCGAGATGGCGGCGATGAACTGGTCCTGGCCGTACTTAGCGAGGGCCAGATCCCAGCCCTGGGCGTTCAGGGCACTGACCTCCTTGTCAGAGACCGTGGCAGCATACGAGTGGACAAAGTAGTAGTATGCGTACGGGTTGAGGGCATACAGCGTCTCTCCCTCAGAGTTGTACTGTGGAATGCTGAGTGAGTTCCAGCCGATCTCAGGCACACTCTTATCGCTGTCATCGAACTTCTTGAGACCAAGGTCGATGAATCCGAGTCCCTTGGTGGCCGGGCTCTCCTCCGAACCAGAGAAGAATGTCTGCATACCAACACAGATACCCATGATCGGCTTTCCGGAGGCGATATACTTCCGCACAGGCTCCTCAAAGCCTCTAGTGTAGAGCTCCTTTACAAAGTGATCGAAATTGCCGACGCCGGGGAGAATAAGGATCTCGGCCGCCTCGAGGGCTGGGTCGTCGCCCTTTTTAATGAATTGCACTTTATAACCTCCAATATGCTCTATAGCGTTCTGGAGCGACTGCAAATTGCCGCTCTCAACGTCGATAACGTGGACCACAGTGGTCATTCTTACTGGACGGGTGACTTATAAATGAAACTTTTTTTTTTCAACCCTCGAAGGATTCGGGCTTTTAAATACATGCGACCTGGCAGCGCGGGTGACTAACTAACTGACTGGACTGATCGTTTTTTTTTTTTCAGGGGTCCAAGTCCTTTCTGGCCTATTTCTTGGCGGCACGTCTGGACTGGGCAGCGGCGGCGAGCTCCCTGAGCATCTTTTCAGTGGTCTCCCAGGAAACGCATCCGTCAGTGACAGAAACACCGTACTTAAGACCGGACTTGCCGCACTCTGGAATCGACTGTTTTCCCTCGTTGATGTTGGACTCGATCATGACACCGATGACCTTGTCCTCACCCTTGGCGACCTGGCGGCACACCTCCGAGCACACGATCGGCTGCTCCTTGTAGTTCTTGTGCGAGTTGCCATGCGAGCAGTCCACCATAAGAACCTTGCCCTCTGGCAGGGCCTTCTTGGCAGCGGCGACGGAATCCTCGTCGTAGTTGGTGCCGTTCTTGCCTCCTCTCAGAATGACGAAGCAGTCGTGGTTACCCTTGGTGGTGGTGATGGCGGCGAGGCCGGTCTTGGTGACACCCATGAAGTGGTGCGAGCAGCCGGCAGCCTTGACGGCGTCGATGGCAACGCCCAGGGAGCCGTCGGTGCCGTTCTTGAAGCCGATCGGGAACGAGAGACCCGACGACAGCTCTCTGTGGAGCTGGGACTCAGTAGTCCGGGCACCAATGGCACCGAACGAGAGGCAGTCGGAGAGGTACTGTGGGGAGATGGTGTCGAGCATCTCAGAGCCAACAGGCACTCCTGCGGCGTTCAGGTCGACGAACAGCTGGCGAGCCAGCTTCAGGCCCTTGTTGATGTTGAAAGTGCCGTCAAGATCTGGGTCGTTGATCAGTCCCTTCCATCCAACGGTGGTTCTAGGCTTCTCCAGGTAGCCTCTCATGATGACGCAAATGTCGTCCTTGAGCTCTTCGGCCAGAGGGGCCAGGCGATGGACGTAATCCATGGCGACCTCCTTGTCGTGCAACGAGCAAGGGCCGACGATAACGAGCAGGCGGTCACTCTTGCCGTTGACGATCTCCGAGGCCTCTTTTCTGCCTCTAAGGACGGTCAGGGCAGCGAACTTACCGAGAGGGATCTCGGCAGTCAAAAGCTCCGGAGAAATCAGAGGGTCGTAGCCCTCGATTCTCAGATCATCGTACTCTTGTGGAAGTGGCGTTCCTCTATCAGACATCTTATTTGGTTGGTTGTAGTAATTACTTTTACTTGTCGAGATGACTTTTTTTTTCACTTTCTTTCCCCGCACGTTTTTTTTTTTTTTTTTTCACTCTCCATTTTTTTTCACTTCTCACGTTTTCGCACTCGGTGACTCAGTCTGCCAATTTTTCAAAATTTTTCCGGACGCTATGCAAACCGCGTGCGGCTGACCTACACCTGTATTTGGGTCCATTAGTGCCACTGTTAATTGTGGTGCACGGATGCGCGCTGGCCGTAAGAAATAATCTGGGGGCTCTCTCGCTGCTCTCTGGCTTATTGTGGGTGGCAAGGCTTGCAGCTTACTAAGGCTCGGATTTTCGGGTTTATGGTGCAGTATTTTTCGATAGGCCAAAAAATGGGGTTAAGCGCCAGGGTTCTCTGCCCAGTAGTACACTCTCGTTTTCTACACCGGGATGCCCAAGGACATAGAACTACAGGATCTTGGGCAGCCAGAGCCCGATTTTGAGAGATCTGATGCACTCGACCAGCCAGTGCCCCTTCTACGCCGTCTCTGGGTGGCAATCCGCGACGGTCCGGCTGTACCGGAAGACAATCCCCCCAGATTCAGATCGGTGATCTTGCAGCGGCTCGAGGAGCTCCCGGCAAACCTTTGGGAGAAGTCGCCGCGGAAATCGAAGCTCACCGTGCTCGTGTGGATCCTTGTCTGGCTTCTGTCCCTCCGGATGCTCCTCAAGCCGTACCTGACGGAGCCCCCTAATTACGGTACCGAGGGAAATCCCTCAGAGATAGTCAGCTTTTCGTGCGGTCACGAGAGCTCTGTCTGGAAAGGCGGTAACGACAAGTGTGGGCTGGATGCAACTCATTGCAACCGAACCGGCGAGATCGTCATCCGGTGCCCCGCTCTCTGCGACAGCGCCTCGCGAGCTTTCACTGCCATAGAGGTCGGAAACTCAACGGTCCGGTACCGGAACTTTTACGTCGGCGGCGGTAAGAAGGAGGACAAGGACAATGCGAACGGCAAGGAAGAACTGTCACTGCCTTACAGGGCCGATTCCTTCCCCTGCGGTGCTGCCATTCATGCGGGTATAATCTCCCCCACTTCTGGCGGTTGCGCCAGGCTCAGGTTTACTGGTCCACAGGACCAGTTTAACGCTACACCGTCCCAATATAGCGACACGGACGACTCGGTCAGCTTTGACACATTTTTCCCGAATTCTTACCAGTTTGTTAAAACACCGGACCACTGCACCAACTGCCAGGACCCGCGAGTTACAGTTGCTCTTGTGACCATCCTGATGGGGTTCCCTCTGATGTATCTCTGTCCCGGTCAGATCGGCTACTGGGCCACTGCAGTTTCCGGTTTCTGGGTCGTGGTGCTCAGTTTTGATCCGCCGGTGGCAGTCGATCCGACCAAGCCAGAGTCGCTGCCTCACCTTGTCTCGGTCGGATTCCAACGCTTCCTTCCTTGTGTCTTCATGCTTGCTGTGCTGTGGAGCACAGTTTGCGGAACTACGCTGAGCGACCCAACGTCGCCAGTTTGCAGAACACTCATCTGGTTCCCGCTGTTCTGGGTCGGGATGCTCAATAATGTTACATTCGACCGACTCCCAGTCGACCGATTCACCATCCAAGACATGAAAGCGATGCCTGGCGCCATAACTGCGGCCATTGTTCTGCTCGTGGTGACTCTGTGTTGCGCCATTGTGCAGACTTACGAGTTATGGCGAGCGGGCCGTCTGCACAAGTACGCACTGGGCTACACAGTTTTTTTCTTGGCGTGCGCCTTCTTATCGGGCATCCCCGGACTCCAGCTCAGGATGCATCATTACATTATTGGGCTTGCATTGGTGCCTGGAACGAGCACAAAGGGATTCACCGCCCACCTTTTCCAGGGGGTCCTAATGGGCCTCATTGTAAACGGCGTTGCTCGCTGGGGTTTTGCTTCCATTGAGGAAACGGACCAATCGCTGCTGAGGGACGATTCTGCGGGTCGAATACGGCCTCCGGAATTTACCGGGTGCACCCCAGAAGGAGTGGTTTCCTGGTCGCCCCACGCCGAACAGCAAGGAGGAGCGGAGGATCAAGTCGCTTCAGAATATTCCTTGCTCGTGAACGACGTGGAACTCTACCGGGGCGAGAACACTTCGGTCTCGGTGAGCAGCCTGGCCAATGAGGCCTGGGGACGAGTCCCAGATAAATTATACATGCGCCTGGCCCAGTACGGCGATCGCGACGACGAAAAACGGTCTTCCTATACCCGGGCGGCATTGTACGAGAGGGAGAAGGGTGGGAAGGGGAAGTTTACTGGGCCGCTTGATGGTGCGACTTAGTCGATGAGGCTTAACTAGTTTGATTCAGGTTTCGGGCTATGCATGCCATGCATGCCATCCTGTTGCTATTCCCCCCCCCCCACCGGGGAACTCCGTGTGAGACGTCGCCTGCATCCAAAAAGAAAAAAACTTCAAGGCAGTGCAGACTGGTCGCGGCTTTTCTGCAGCAAATAGGAGGACAGACCTGCGTTGATTGCACCCCCATCCCCCCTTATCGTGCATGAACCAGGGATTGACTTTTTGACTGTACCGTACTTTACGGGCGCGCAGAAATCCAAAAAAATAATAGCAGCAAGGCCCAGCATAACCAGTCTCGCACCCCGTATATAACGGTGCTGCCACCCCATGTTGCTCAGAGGTGGGATAGCAATTTAATCAACTAGCGTAATCCTAATTTTCCAATGGATAAGAAGGACCAGGTTACGCAGCATCTTGCGCCCTCTGTCGACGAAGGCTCTGACATCGAGTACTCCCCCAACAAGGAGTCCGGTGAGCGGTCCTTCTGGTCGAAGCTGAACAAAAAGATCGAGGTTTCCGGTACTGAGAACCTCAGTCAAAAGCAGCTCTTCCTGCTCAATTATGACCTCAAGCCCGTCGAGGCGAAGAGACGTAAGTGGAAGGGCATTAACTTTGTCTGCTTCTGGATTGCCGACAGTTTCAACATCTCCACCTGGCAGATCGCCTCCACCGGTGTCACCGCCGGCCTCTCCCCCTGGGCCGCCTGGGGTTGTGTCTGGGTCGGCTACACCATTGCCGGTACCTGCGTCACCATCTCTGGTAGAATCGGTACATACTACCATCTCTCCTTCCCCGTCGTTGTTCGTTCCTCCTTTGGTATCTGGGGCTCGCTCTGGCCAGTCTTCAACCGTGTTGTCATGTCCTGCGTCTGGTACGGTGTCCAGTCTTACAACGGTGCTAGTTGCATGAAGCTCATGCTCCGCTCCATCTTCGGCAAGGACATGGAGGCCAAGATCCACAACACTATCCCTGAGAGCGAGAACATCACATCCTTCGGCATGCTCTCCTTCTTCCTCTTTTGGCTGTTCCAGCTCCCATTCGTCTACCTCCACCCGGAGACCGTCAGAATCCTCTTTGACGTCAAGGCAGTCCTCTGTCCTATCGCCGGTTTCGCCTTCATGATCTGGGCTCTCGTCAAGGCCGACGGCGGTGGACCTGTCGTCCACCAGAAGAGCTCCATTAGCGGCTCCACCTACGCCTGGGTTTTCATCCAAGCCATGATGGACTGTCTGTCGAACTTTGCTACCCTTATTACAAACAACTCTGACATTACGAGGATGTCCAAGACCCCAAAAAGTTCCTTATGGCCGCAGCTGATCACCCTGCCGGTCTCCTTCGCCATCACATGTCTCATCGGTATCCTGGTGACCTCCGCTGCACACTACCTCTACGGCGAATCCTACTGGGACCCTCTTGAGGTTCTCGGTCGCTTCCTCGACACCTGGAAGTCCGGATCCCGTGCCGGCGTCTTCTTCATCTCGTTCGGTTTTGCTCTCGCCCAGCTCGGCACCAACATCTCCGCCAACTCTCTCAGTGCCGGTTCCGACATGACCGCCCTGCTCCCACGTTACATCAACATCAGAAGAGGTGGCTTCATCTGCGCCGCTGTTGGTTTCGCTATCTGCCCATGGAAGCTCATGAGCTCATCGTCTGTCTTCACCACCTGCCTCAGTGCCTACTCGGTCTTCCTCTCGGCCATCATTGGTGTCATCTGGTGTGACTACTTCGTTGTCAAGAAGGGCTACTACAACCTGCACCACCTCTACATCGGTGACAGAACCAGTGATTATTACTTCTGGAAGGGATTCAACTGGCGTGGATACCTTGCCTACATCTGTGGTATTGCCCCTAATATCACCGGTTTCGTTGGTGCTACCGGCACCCACACCGTCCCAGACGGTGCCACTAAGGTCTACTACTTCTCCTTCTTTACCGGTCTTTTCGCCTCCATGGCTGTCTACCTTCTGTGCTGCACTATTTCTCCAATCAGGGGAATGCCATGCGGCCTCTACGAGAAGGGCTGGTTCCAGGAGTGGCAGGAGGTTGAGGACTTTGAAGAGTTCTTTGACAGCCAGATGAAGGCTGATGGAAACTGCTCTGGCTCTCTTCATGTTAAAGAGAGTCTGACCGATGTCGCTTACAATGAGGCCGGCTATGTTCTGAACAAACCCAACGAGGATGCCGGCAACGAGAAGCCTGTCGTTTAATCCATATATAACTGCCATAATGTGTCTCTAGAGTTGAGACTTGTTGAAAGGTTTTATACTAATTTCAATCAATCAATCATCACAAGTCAGTCCCCCTGCAATTCATTCTGTTCCTTCAGCCTGCTCACTCTTACCCAATTGGGAATTTGGCCTAAAAAAATTTTGAAAAAATCCAAAAAAAAAATTGAAAAAAAAAAATTCAGGGACTTTTCTTCTACAGTACAAGCCATGGGTAAGATCACCACTAAAGACGTCAGGGAAAAGCCCCGTCACAGTCCACTTTACAAGGACGTGTCTGCTGGAAATGGTACTTTTAAGGCAGCAAAGCGTGCCGCCAAGAAGGCCAAAGAGGAGGAGGAAGAGGCAGAGGAGACTGTCATCGACGCTGCCACATCTAGAAAGATCCTTCAGCTTGCCAGAGAGCAGCAGGAGGAAATTGACGCCGAGGAAAACAAACTGGATGCCGCCACCAAGCCAAGATTCAGCCTGATTGAGCATGAGAGTGACGATGAGGACGATGACGGCGAGGAGTACGGTGAAGGTGAGGAAGACGAAGAAGAGTACTCCGAGGAGGAGGTCGAGGAGGTCGATCCAGAGGACATGAAGATGTTCGAGAACTACTTTGCTAACAACGGCGGCGCCTCGACGGGAGGTGTCAGCACTGGAATGCTGGGCTCTTTCAACCTGGCCGATAAGATTCTGGAGAAGATTCAGGAGAAGGAGGACAAGAAGGAGGAGAAGTTCGAGCGCCAAGAAGACCGAGTCTTCCTCCCACCTAGAGTGATCGAGGCCTACGAGAAGGTTGGTGAGTCGCTGAGCTCGTGGAGACACGGTAAGCTTCCGAAGCTGTTCAAGGTTCTGCCAAGTATCAAGAACTGGGAGGACCTGCTTTACGTTACGAACCCGGAGCGCTGGACCCCTAATGCCATGTTCGAGGCCACCAAGCTGTTCGTCTCTAACCTGCCTTCCAACAAGGCTCAGCGGTTCGTCACCGATGTTCTCTACCCTAGATTCCGCCAGGATATCGAGGAGAGTGAGGATGGCAAGCTGAACTACCACATCTACATGTCTCTCAAGAAGACGCTTTACAAGCCCGCCGCATTCTTCAAGGGTTTCCTCTTCCCGCTCGTCGAGGAGCAGTGCACAGCCAAGGAGGCCCTGATAGTTGCCTCTGTCTTGAAGAAGTGCTCTATTCCAGTGCAGCACTCTTCGGTGGCTCTTTCGTGGCTCCTCGAGCAGGAGTACAGTCCACAGGCTACTGTGTTCATCAGAATTCTGATCGAAAAGAAGTACGCTCTGCCATACCAGACTATCGACGACCTCGTGTTCTACTTCATGCGCTTCAGAGTCGTCACTGACCAGTCCAGAAACGACGAGGGAATGATGGACGATGAGGACTTCGAGCAGTCCGAGCAGAGAAAGCTTAAGGAGGCTCCACCTATGCCACTTGTGTGGCATAAGGCCTTCCTGTCGTTCGCTCAGCGTTACAAGAACGATATCACGGACGACCAGAGAGACTTCCTGATGGAGGTTGTGCGGCAGCGTGGCCACAAGGAAATCGGACCTGAGATCCGCCGTGAGCTCATTGCAGGAAAGAAGAGGCAGGAACAGGAGGAGAAGCTCCAGCAGAAAAAGCATACTGAGGACGACGATATCATGTCGTACTTCTAAGATTAGAGCTAAAGCTAAAGCGTTAGTCATGTATCATTAGGCATAATATATAAACAGATTCGGATCTAGTAAAGTATCTTGAGGAAGAGGCTGGAGTAGATGAACTCCTCGCCCTGCCGGTCATAGATAGGCAAGTGACGATAGCCTTTCTTGAGGTAGTCAAGCTTGCAACATGAGAAACCAATAGTGGCCTCGTTGTGGTCGGCCGTCATACATTTGATGACGAACCGAATGAACACCAGGTTGGACTTGTCCGTGTAGAACCTGGCCTTAAACGTCTCATCCCAAACTGGATTGAAGCCGTTTTTGGGGATAGCGTTTGTGCGGAAAACTGAAGTAGGGGTGGACAACTTAGACATCTGGTCCTGCGGTGGTGCAGCGCCGTTATCAGCGGTTAGCTTTCCTCCGTAGACCTCAATTTCGACGAATGGATCAAATGGTCCATCCTTAGGCTTCGGCAACTGCTGGGCAGAGATGACGTTGATCTTGAACTCCTTGAGCTGGTCGGCGACAAGCAAAGATTCGACGTCCACGTCAGGACGACGGAACATATCCATATCCATGCGAAGAGAATCCGGCTTCAGAACGTAACCTGAGCAGGATCCAATGTTGAAAAGAGCCTCGTTGATCTGCTGACCAGCATCAAAGACCTGCCAGTTCGTTGCCGGCATCTGACAGCCAAGGCTCCAGAAGGGCAACGGGTTGAAGTTGTCCGACATGATCCTATACACGGAGGGGTAGATACGCATGATGAACATGCGGTTGTGCTTCACGATAGCCTTGAGCTTCGTCTTCTCCTTGAGCATCTTGGAAACAGTGCGATCACTGAACGAGAAGATGTGATTGTAAGTCTTGGACTCTGGGAGCGAGAAGTTTCTGAACTTGAGTCCCATCGTGTAGACAGACAGCGAGGACAGCTCCTGACAGATCGGCACAGTCTTCTTTGGCTTCGGAATGATCTTGGTGATTGTGGATGCGGCAGACGAAGACTCTTCACCGAACGATGCGCTACTAGCAGTTAAACCGGAAGGAGCCGATGCAGTGGTAGAAAGCGACATCGAGCTGCTCTCAGACTCCGTCATGGACACGCTGCGCATTGCCCGCGTCTTCTTAACCTTGAGAAGAATTCTATGCTTCAAATCGTGAGGGGAAGGCAGGGTCTCGTTGTCGCAGCCGTCCGCTTCAGTCAGCAGCAGGTCCCCCAGAACGTCCCGTAAAATGGAGACGCACGTGAGCTGGTTCTGCTTGTTGCAACGGACCTCGAGAGAGAGGATGACGGGGTAAGGCGACGTGATGAAAGAGTACTTTCGGATCGTCTCGATGACGAGCTTGAACTCAACTGGGACGGTAAACGTTCGGCCGTGCGTGACGAGCGGACCGTTCTCTCCATCCCAAATGTCGATTTCGATGCATCTGCAGCCTCTCTGCAGTGCTCTAATGTATCCCTCAATCGATGAGACTCCGTTGAACTGGCGACCCAGCAAGTATGTGTTGTGCGAAGAGGAGATGAAGTACTCGTTGAGGGGCCGCGAGTAGTCTTCTGGGATCTGTTTGAAGGCGTCTGCGTAGGGGCTGACGAGGTAGCAACCGAGATCGTCTATGTTCATGTACTTTTTGCCCCTCGAAAACTTGTCAAAGACCTTTTCGGAGAGCTCGGCGGTCTCCCCCTGGCAGTCTACCATGAAGGACTCGAACTCGTGGAAGTCCATGCGGTCGTTGGTGCCGTACTGTGACATGATGACGTCAAACTCGGAGCGGTGGCGTAAAGTCTTGACGAACATCTTGAACTCCTCGAACGTGAGGTAACCTTTGTTGCCGCCGTCGTTGTCTTCAAAGAAGGAGCGCAGTGTAGCCTTCTCGAGGTTGACGTGCAGATTGGCTGCAATGCGCAAGATGCCGTCGAAGTCGAGGCGGTCGCTCTGCGAGGATTTGCTGTTCCAGTGGAACTTGGTGAACAGGCTATTTCCGACTGCCGAGTAAAGCGAGGTGTTGAGCTGGCGGCGGTAGTAGACGAGGCTGTTGAGTGTCGAGAGAAACTGGTCGTAGTCGCTCTGCGAGGAGGCGATGATGTGGAGAGCCTTGATATTGTTGGACTTGGCGTAGTTGTGATAGATGATGGTGATCCAGAGGCCGCTGTACTTGGAAGAGACCTTGAACTCCTCGCGGTAGTTCTTGGCCTCCGGGCCGATCCGGACGCTCTTGATCTTCTCGATCTCGAGGAACCGGTTGGTCTTCCAGTAGAGTCTGTTCTGGTCGAGATCGAGCCGGAAGAGCCGCCTGACCTTCTTGCGGTGCGTCACACGGAGCATCTCGAGGCCAGGCTCGATCAGTACCTTGGGGACCTTGCTACGGTCGAGCGGGGCGGCTTCGCCAGTCGTAGGAGATGCCACGGGTGTCAGCTGCTCCAAAGCAGGGACTGTAATGTTAGGATTCGGCAGAAGAGTGTCTGTGGGGCTGCCAGCGGGGCTTCCAGCGGGACTCCCAGTGGGACTGAGCATCCCTGAAGGGTTTGCAGAGCTTGCAGAGCTCATAGAGCTGGCCCTTAGCTGCGCCGACATCGCCTGCATTGACTTCAGGCTGGAAACGACGGTCTCGGCATCATCAGCAGCACAGTCATGGCCGTCGTGGCCGTCGTGGCCGTCGTGGCCGTCGCGGCCGTCGCTCCGCTCGTCACTGCGCTCATCACTCAGATCTCCACTCTCGGACTCCTCGCTAGTCGTCGTCGTCGACAGCGTCACCGCGGAGTCCCAGGAGGGCGAGCATAGAGGCTTGTTACGTAGTAAAGATAGATGCTCAGTCAGCTGCCGTCCAACGGGCCTGGCCACTGCGAGCACCTCACGCTGGGGTGCTGGTGGAGGAACGTTCGACATGCAAAGAGCTGCAAAATGGTACTATCTATAGGGTAATACGGTATATAAAGTGACAAGGTATGCCTAAAAGAAGTGGTCTACATCGGTCCAAATGTCCCCCTCTCCCCCATTTCTTTTCACTCCTTCTCTCTCAATACGAGATGCGGATGGCTGTGCCCAAATTCGCACTTGCCCGAAAAAAAAAGTACTAAAAATGGACAGGACTTTCTTGGCACGGACCCTGCTGCGCCGCCAGTTTCGCCGCCAGTTTCGCCGCCAGTTTTGGGGTGCGTTTGGTCTCGTCTGTAGACTATACTATGCCACGGATGGGTCGATTATGTTTACTCCATGTGCCCGTCCGATAGCTTCCAAACCCCGTTGTTCTACCAGTCCCTCTCTCACCCTCACCACGTGCCAGCGGCCAGCGAATAATTCAAAAAAAAAAGTAAGTAGTATGCCTGCACCCACTGTGGGACTCGAACCCACAATCTTTTGATTAGAAGTCAAACGCGTTAACCAATTACGCTAAGCGGGCATTACTTAGTTTTTTTGGAGGTCAGTTTCGCCATGAGCAGACGGAAAGGTGATGGGGTGAGGCGCGCTTCGTGTTTTTTAAAAGATCAACATTGAAGGCTATCCCTTTTTTCGAAACCCTTTTGTTTCTCTCTTTTTCCGTACGACAATGTCAACGTCGCAACGATGGCCTGTGGGGGCAGTCAAACAGGCTCTACCGGCAGCCAAACAGGCTCTGCCGGCAGCCAAGCAGGCTATGCCGGCCTCTCCCGCCAGCAGCGTGTTCAAGCGGTTGAGCACGAAGCACGCGCGGGCTCGGCGCCGGTTCACTCTAAACGACTTTGAGATCGGCAAGAAGCTCGGCAAGGGCAAGTTCGGCAAGGTGTACCTCGCCAGAGAGAAACGCACCGGGTTTATCTGCGCGCTGAAGGTCATGAACAAGGAGGAGATCGTCTCGTACAAGGTTGAGCGGCAGTTTGTGCGCGAGATTGAAATCCAGGCCAACCTACGCCATCACAACTGTCTCCGGCTCTATGGGTGGTTCTACGACGACAAGGCCGTCTACCTTGTACTCGAGTACGCTGCCCGTGGCGAACTGTACCAGAAGCTGCGCGCGCACAAGCGGTTTGACGAGAAGACCGCCTCCTTGTACATCTCGCAGGTGGCGAGCGCGCTGAACTACCTGCACAAGAAGCACATCATCCACCGCGACTTGAAGCCGGAGAACATCCTGGTGAACTTCAACAACGAGATCAAGCTCAGCGACTTCGGCTGGTCCGTGTATGCGCCGCAGGACTCGCGCAGAACGACGATGTGCGGCACCCTGGACTACCTCCCGCCCGAGATGGTCGAGGCCAAGAGCCACAACGAGAAGGTCGACGTGTGGGCCCTCGGCGTTCTCATGTACGAGCTGCTCGTCGGCAGGCCACCTTTCGAGGAAGAGCACTCGAGCTCGACCTACCGCCGCATCGCGAAAGTCGACCTGCGCATCCCGCAGTATGTTTCCGGAGAGGCGTCCGACCTGATCAGAAGGCTGCTCAGGTACGACCCGGCCAAGCGGCTGTCCCTTGACGAGCTCCCGAAGCATCCGTGGATCACTAGAAGCCGTTCCAATTAGTATTAATAAAGTGTGTGTGTGGTGAGTATATATACAGGTCTATGTGCAGGAAACACTTGTCGTAGCCCCTCCTCTGTCTTTCAGCTAGCCCAACCGGCGGTTGTTTCTCAGAACCTTCGGCAGTCCCTTGACGTGCGACTTGTCGTGGTCGTCGATGATGAGGAACACTCTGCCGCTCTGGTTCATTCTTCCCGTTCTTCCGGCACGGTGCACGAGGTCGGCACTGTTCTTCGGCACGTCCATAAGCACAACGTTACGGATGGACGTGAAGTTCAGTCCTCTCGAGAGCAGGTCCGTGCAAACAAGCACCTTCAGCGTTGGACGCTTCGGGTCATCCAGCTTCTTTGGTGGGTTGATAAACGCCTGGACCTTGGCGTGGCGCTCCTCGGTGGTGTCGTCTCCGCTGATGTATGTAGTGTCGTTGCCGTACTTGCTGTGGAGCTTCTTGGCGAGTCCTTCGCACTCGTCCTTGCTGTTCACGAACACAATGACCCTTTTCTCGTACCCCTGTTCGCTTCCATCGCAGTGGATTGCGTAGAGGGCCTGAGCAAGAGCCTTGATCTTCGAGCCCTTGTAGGGGGAGACGCTGGCGTTGATGACTCTGAACTCGATGGCCTTGGGAAGCTTGTGGAGTGCAGGGGTCGTGATCGGCACGGCCTTTGGGAAGAGCTTAGCCATCGTCTTCTGGAACCGCGCAGGGAACGTGGCCGAGGCGAACACAAGGGTGTTCAAGTTGGACATGTTCTTGATGACCTCATAAGTGTCCTCGACGAACGAGTCGTCCATGAGTGTGTCTGCCTCGTCGACGACGCAGAACTTGACGGATCCGAGCAAGGCACGAGGGTGCTTGACGGAGTCGTAGCGGGTCAGAGACAGGAGCTTTGGTGGGGTCGTCACAAGTACGTCGATTCCCTGGCGGAAGGCAGCCATAAAGACTTTGAAGTTGGAGTCAACGTCCCACTTGAAGGGACGGGTGCCAAGGGTCGAACCGGTGTGCTCGAGGGTGGTGTAGACCTGGTCGACGAGCTCGTGCGTGGGGACCAAAATGACGCTTCTGATACCAGCCTTGCTCTTCGTTCTTCTCGTCTCTCCGTCACCGCTCGACTTGTCCTCGCCGATCGTGACGAAATCGATGTGGCCTCTCTGGAGGTCCTCCTCTCTCATCGACTGCAGCAGTGGAGCCAGGTACGCCCAGGTTTTACCAGATCCGGTCTCTGCGGCGAGTGCAAACGTCGACAGCAGCTCTCCAGGTGGTCTCTTCGACGTGATGATCTTGACGGCAGCCGTTTGGATCGGAGTCGGGTGCAAGACGAGTCCGTTCAGCTCACCCTCAGTCTTGATCTTCTTGGTGGGGCTGACGTAGTTCTGGGACCGCAGAACGGTGTTATGTTTCAGCTCGTCAACGAGCGCCTTACGGATCTCCGGAAGCAGCTTCAGTGAGTTGAAGTCGTCGACCTTCTTCACCAGCCGGGCGATGCCCTCTCTGGACTTCTCGTCTGGCAGCTTGAGTCCGCCGTAACTGCCAAACTTGTACGGAGGGAGCTCTTCTCTGGGCTTTTTCGGACCGTCATTCTGAAACTTGTCCTTCGAGGACAGAATCCGGGGTCTGCGAACACGCATTCTCTTAGGCCTCGAAGACGCCCACCGGATACCGATCCGTGGGGTCGATAGACCGAGAACCGACTTGAGCATTTGGTTATATACGGAAGGATTTTCCGGGACTATTTTTTCAGGCTTAGTTTTTTCAGGCTTAATTTTTCAGGGCTCAAATTTATTTTTATTTTTCAGATTCTCCGCGGGCGGGGGCTTGGCGGAGGGATTCAAAGCCATCAGAGTCGGTAGTCGTATGAGGAGAACGGAGGAGTGTACATTATTACATGGAGGATAAGTGGTGGACTGTAACCTGCCAGTTAGATAGATGTCGCATATTTATAGTAAATACGGCACTCTTTATGACATGACGGAACTGCTTTCATAAAAACTCTTTTCATTCCCTCGAGACTATACCTAAGACAATCCTCTAGTAATAATTGCTGAAATCGTCAGATATACACCACACAATATAATTACGTTCCCACAAAGTACTCTGGAAACGTCATAATTACAACCAGACAGTCCAAAATTACCAAAGGGTACCCACAATGACCCCCCAGAAGCTCCACCTAAATCGCAACACTCCGATCACCCTTTACACAGTACCACCCTTGGTGATCCTGAATTTTTCACCCCCAGTCTTTGCCTCGAGAAATTTTCCAACCCCCACACAAGAAAGAGACAAGCTGACATGTCGCTTGCAGACCTCATTTCGCAGCTGAACGTGCTCAGCAAGGACGACTCGCACCGGGAAGTGTACGAGGTTGGCCGCAAAGTCCTCAAGCAGGACCCAGCCAACTCGGAGGCCCTCCGGCAGTGCCTTGTGGCGCTGATCCAGATGGACAACTATGGCGAAGCTAGCAAGTTGCTCCTGGACAACGCCAAGGCCGCCGAAAGCCCCGACTTGCTGCTCGAGAAGGCATACATATACTACAAGACGGGAAAGGCCGCCGAGCTGAAGGCCCTGGAGGCTCAGGGCGCCAACTCACGCGGATTCAAGCACATCATGGCCCAGTTTGAGTACCAGACTGGCGAGAGCAGAAGCGCCTTGAAGCGGTACAGAGAACTGCTGGGCGATGCTGGCGCAGAGCTGTCCGACCTGGCAGTCAACGAGCGTGCCGTCATCTCTCAGATCAAGTATGAGGACTCCTCGTCGACTGTGGAGCCAACCTCTGAGGGTACCGCGGGCTCATACGACCTGCTGTGCAACGACGCACTGATCAAGATCAGGGAGAACGACTACGCGGGCGCCCTCTCGCTGCTCGAGAAGTCGCTCAAGATGGCCGAGCAGGCCATGGCCGAGTACGATGCCGCCTCGCAGTTCTCTGAGACCGCCCCAATCAAGGTCCAGATCGCCTACGTCAAGCAGGTCATGGGCGACAAGGCCGCCGCCAGAGAGATCCTGTCTCAGTTCGACGCCACCGCCATCTCGGACAAAGTGCTCAGGCTGCTCATCAGCAACAACGTCGCTTCCCTCAGCGACGACCTCAACGCCGCCGATGCCAATGCTGCCTTGCTCTACCGTGAGCTCCAGTTCCCATCCTCGCTGCACAACGTTGCCTCCCGCCTCACCGTCCCGCAGGTCAAGGCCATGCAGCGGAACGAGCTGCTCCTTGCCCAGCGTGCCGGTAAGGGCCTCCGTAATATTGCGTACAGACACGCCGAGCGGTTCCAAGGTTCCCTCCTGGGCCTCTCGCTGGTGGCCCTCGAGAAGACCGGCATCGAGTTCGACGACCTGCCTTACGACAACAACGACAAGAAGGTGTTCAGACGTGCCATGAATACCGACTACCCAGAGGTGCCCTTCACGCTTCTTGCCGCCCAGATCGCCATTTCCTACGGCAACCTCCAAAATGCCGGCGTGCTCCTCGAAACGCTTGTCTGGTGGGCTTCGGACGACCTCCTGGTCGGGACACCTTCGGTCGCTCCGCTTCTGTTCTACGTCTACGAGAAGCTCGACCGCCGCAGCTCCATTGTCCATCTTCTCAACCGCCTCTACGATGCACTGATCACGAGGGAGATCACCACTACACAGGAGTACAAGCTGCTCCAATTTGTTGCATTCCAGCTTCTCTCCGTCGACACTAAGAAGGCCAAGGACCTGCTCAAGAAGCCGGCTCCATACGATGACGAGGACTCTGTGCTTGTCAACGCCATCCTGGACGACAACACCGACTCGCTGCCATCTGTGGACTCCCTGACGGAGGGCGTCGATGCTGACCAGCTCCTGCAGGAGGGCTTGACGCCGCTGCTGACCAACTTCAAGACTGTCAAGGCCAACAAGTCTGTCCACTCAAAGATCGAGAAGAAGCGCAAGAGGGCACCTAGACACCTGCCAAGAGACACCACCAAGAAGATCGACGAGGAGCGTTGGCTACCTCTCAAGGACAGATCGTACTACCACCAGAAGAAGAGCAAGCAGCACAAGACGCAGGGTGGTTCCGCCGACGAGGCGCTCAACATCAGCGAGCAGCCGTCCAGGGACACCGGCTCATCTACCCAGGCTTCTTCCTCCAAGCAGAAGAAGAGCAAGAAGAAGAAGGGTAGAAAGCACTAGATCGATCTATACTAAATGTAACGTGTTTATAATATCTTATGTAGCAGAGGAGGTGTAAAAGTCTAAAAACAGAGAGAGAGAGAGAGAGGGAGTTGTTCTGTAACAAGTGTTCCGCTCAGGTGAAGAGAGAATCCTCGTCTCTGAGGTACTCGCCGATGTCAGCCTGTCTGAGAGCAACAATACCGGTTGGCGGCAGGTTCTTTGACTCCAAGGTGGACTTGGCGGAGACACCAAAGCCCAGCGGGACATCCTTCATCGAGTAGACGATGACACCGGCGTGCTCTGGGATGTCCTCGGACATCTTTCCAACGTGGGCCTTGAGCACATGGTTACCGTACAGGAATGGCATCTCGCCGTTGGCCTTCACCCAGACCTTGTACTTGGCATACTGCGAAAGGTACGGAAGGGCAGTAATGTGGAGCTTGAACTTTCCGTGCTTTGTGAACTTTCCCAGGCAGATTCCCACGCTGATGAGGTTCTTTCTGGCGACGGAGGTGGCCAGCTTGGCGAGGTCCTCTCTAACGTAGTAGACTCTGTCCTTTTGGAGACGGAACACGTGTGGCTCGTCTGGATTGTTCACCAGGTAGGTGATGTTACGGCCAATATAGTTGGCCAGTTTCTCAAAGACAACCTTGGTCTCCTCCTCGGTGAGCTGTCTCATGATTTTGTGTCTTGTAGTAAAGATAGATAGATAGATAGATAGATCCCTCACTAAAATTTTCAGTGAAGTTTTTTTTGAATTTTTTTTGAATTTTTTTTGAATTTTTTTTTCCTCCTCGGAGAAGAGCCCTGAAAAATTATTGAAAAAAAACCCTCCAAAAAAAATGATAGATCGCATCTCAATCTAGCTCTTCTTAGTACAGTAGACAATGTCCAATGAGACTACACAGGCAAGCCCGGAGCCAGCTAAATCGACGCAGACTGCCGTCGACAACCAGACTGTTGTCGATGACTTCGGCGACTCGGAACAAGGTTCCAGAACCAACGATCCTGCCAACAAGCTTCTCAGAACCCGCAAAAGCGACCATGACGGACGCCGGGGAAAGAAGCCCAAGTTGGAGATCCCGGACAAGTGGGTAGGTGGAGCCAACAACTCCAAAAAGACCGCTAAAGACAACGAAATACTAACCACAAACAGACGTATGCTAACTGACGACGGCAAGCCGATGTACCCCGAGGAGGAGCGCCGGCCGAAGCGGAAAGTTGCTGCCATGATCGGCTACTCCGGCAAGGGTTACCACGGAATGCAGCTGAACCCGCCGAACAAGACGATCGAGGGCGACCTGTTCAAGGCGCTCGTTGAGGCCGGTGCCATCTCGAAGAACAACTCGAACGATCTCAAGAAGAGCGGATTCATGAGAGCCGCCAGAACGGACAAAGGTGTCCACGCTGCCGGCAACGTTGTCTCGCTCAAGATGATCATCGAGGACGAGGACCTGCTGAAGAAGATCAACGAGGCCCTGCCCGACCAGATCCGCATGTGGGGATTCCAGAGAGTGAACAAGGCGTTTGACTGCCGCAAGATGTGCTCGTCGCGCATCTACGAGTACCTGATGCCTACTTACTCGCTTCTGCCTCCGCGGTACAAGTCTCCTCTGTATAAGCTGGTCAAACAGCAGCAGAAGGACCACCCGGAGATCAGGGTCAACGAGAAGGGCGAACAGTTCTGGGTGGACCTTGCCCAGCAGTACGAGGACGAAGGAATCACACAGAGCATGCTGGACCAACTGGCCGAGGCCAACCGCGAGGACATCCCTCTGACCGTGCCACTGCAGATCGCTTCTGATAAGGTCAAGAAGCTGTCGCACGCTGCACGCACGAACTGGCGGCTGCAGCCTGAGACGCTGGCCATTTTCAGAGAAACCCTGAAGCAGTACCTGGGTGCGCACAACTTCCACAACTTCACTAACGGCAAGGACTACAAGGACCCATCGTCGACGCGGTACATGAAGACGATTGACGTGAGCGACCCGTTCATTATCGGCAACACGGAGTGGATCTCGATTAAGATCCACGGCCAGAGTTTCATGCTGCACCAGATTCGTAAGATGATCGGAATGGCCTCGCTGATCGTGCGGACGGGCTGCGCTCCGGACAAGATCAAGGAGGCCTTCCTGCCAGGAAAGGTGAACATTCCAAAGGCCCCAGCCCTTGGCCTGCTGCTCGAGCACCCCGTCTACGATGGCTACAACGAGCGCCTGGTGAAGTTCGGCCACGAGCCTCTCACGTTCGACAAGTACGCCGACGAGATGGAGGCGTTCAAGAAGAAGTGGATCTACTCGCGGATCTACGAGGAGGAGGAGGCCGAGCACACGTTCCACGGCTTCTTCGGCTTCATCGACTTTTTCACGGGCTCCGAGTCGAGCAACAACGGCCGCCAGGTGTTTGAGTTCCTGACGGGTCTGACCCACGAGCAGCTTGCTGAGCTGGAGAAGAAGGCAGGAATTGTCGAGGCTGAAGGTGCCACCGGTGAGGAGGAGACCGCCGCCAAGGAGGAGGCCGCCAAGGAGGAGGAGGCCACGAAGGAGGAGGTTGTCCTGGAGTCTGCCAAGAACTAGATGTAAATATAGAACCACAAATACTATCATAAAATATGCAAGATCTGGAGATCTGGGTTTACCCCAGCCGGGGAAAATCGACGAACGTGCATGCATTCAACGAGCTGACTACATGACACACACAAAATCTCAAGTTCAACTTTAAAACAGGCCTCGTTCATTCCAGCTTGTAAATAATCGGCGGAGTATGCAGCCGGAGCTGCATTGACGCAGGCGGGCTTGCACGGCTGACAATCATCTGATGCGAAAAAAGTGGTGCGAGGAAAGTAACATGATTTGGAGAGGAGGCTGCCAGCAAGGCATACACAGTCACAGACACAGAGAGAGAGAGAGACACACACACACTGTTTAGAGCTTCACTCTGAATGTCACTTCCAGGCCGGCGGTCCTCGCTTTTCAGGAGCTGCACCTCCCTGGTGGAATCAAGTCCAGTTCCAGGAGAGCCCCCAGGCTCTCCCCATTTTGAGTCGTGTACTCAGCAATTTTTTTAAGCATACGGGGTTTGGAGCCAATGGGAGGGGCGAAAAGTGAGAGCCGGAAGGAAAAAAAATAGGGTGATGTTGTCTGCCGTGCGAGGCTCCCGCATCTGCCCCCTCACGCGCGAGTCTCAGTGTGGGTAGCCGCAAAAAAATGGGGAGCCAGCAAGAGGCTGGGGATTTCCATATATAAAGTGGTGCATCTCGGCTGCAATTTCTTCCCTGCTCCCCCATACTTAACCAACTTATTATTCACCATGCCATCTGACCAGGTCGCCGCCGCTATGGCCAAGCAAATCGGACCAAGCTCGTACGTCACGCACATGAGCGCCAACATCAGAAAGATCCCAGGATGGGGTCTCTTCATTGGCACCTTCTTCACCTGGCCTTACATGGTTGGTGTCCTCAACAAGAAGGGCTACTGGTACCTTTAAGGAATAGATCTGGTATTTATTGACAATATACTCTCGATACGTTGCGCTGTCAAAACCGCAGACCCATCGACCAAGCGGTTGTGGAGCCCGTTCCGTCAGGAGCGGTCCATAAGCCGAGTAGCTCATAATTCGGAGTTGTAGTCCATTGCAGCCTAGGGGATGTAGACTAAGCGTTTGTGCCGGACATTTGTGCTGGACACACCGTTGTCCGACCCTTCGTGTCCCATATATTCCAGATATCCCGTCAAACCTTAAATGTCCGGCGACTCAGGACCAATTCTGGCCAGCTCCCAGGTTGGCAGCATCGCCCCATCTTTTTTTTTTCCTCGAGCTGCCAAAAACGGCAAGGGACTGGGATGGCACTCTAGGGGGCCGACAGCGGGCTGGAGGACGGGAGATCCAATACATTTGATTGCAGAGCAAGCGTACTAAGGCTCATAACGCAACCAACAATGGTCCTACACAGTTCACATATTCCTCCTACCTTGCCTGCCCCTCCTTGCTCTTCCCTGCCCTTCCTGCCCTTCCTGCGCTTCCTTGCAGCCTTACCAACCAAGCACGTAACATTCCGTCCACTGTGGCAGCCAATACAAAGTCACTTCCCAGATCCCGCAGATACCCAGTCCATTCTTTTCCTTACTGCGTCCCCCTACTCTGCTCATATTCCTCCCAGCTAGCTAGCGTCAAAACTTCACCTCGCGTCGCGCCTTCACTTTGGATCTGGCGGAGCCCAGATTTTTGCCAAACCCACTTTTTCACCCCAACAGCTTCTTCCACCATGATCCCTGCACTCGTCCTCCTGGTGCCGGTCCTGGCATACTTTGCCTACAAAAAGATGCCGTCGAGCGTCAAGTGCCAGATCAGCGAGTTCAACCGCAGGTTCCGCGTCTGGGAAGACCTCCAGCTGGTCCCTGGCATCGGATACGCTACCATTTACCACATTTGGCAGTCGCTGAAATCGCACCGCTTCTCGCTCTGGTACGACATTGAGAGCAACTGCCTCAACGCCAAGTACGCCAACAAGGTTGCCATCAACTACGTGCGCCCGATCCCTGGTAAAAACGTCAAAGTGGACGGCGACGCCGCCTTCAAGGTCGACTCGTACACCTACAGAGAGATGTACGACATCGTTCTCAGGCTCTCGTATATCCTCGAGCACGAGCACGACATCCACAAGGGCGACATCGTCACGATGTACTTCATGAACAAGGCGCTCTTCATCTTCATCTGGCTCGCCCTCTGGAACATCGGCGCCATCCCGGCCCTGCTCAACTACAACCTCAAGCACAAGCCGCTCGTGCACTCGGTCAACGTCGTCAAGCCCAAGACGCTGCTCGTCGACGCCACAGACTGTCTCAAAGACTTCAAGGAGACCGAGGAGGAGATCAGACTGGCCTTGCCTGAGCTCAAGATCAGCTTCTTGGCCGAGGAGGAGCTGATGCCGCGCATCACAGACCCGACGGCCCCAACGTTCCGCCAGAGCGACGAGATCAGAGACCAGGGCGTCCAGGCCTGGCACCCGGCCCTGTTCGTGTACACGAGCGGCACGACGGGAATGCCAAAGTCTGCTGTCAACTCCTGGCGTAAGGTCTTCTTTGCGTCTTTCTTCTTCCCCGTTCCGATGAGGATCAACGCCGACACCAACCTGTACACGGCCATGCCCCTCTACCACGGTACGGCCTCGATCCTCGGCGTCTGCCCCGTCCTCGTCCAGGGTGGAAGGCTCTCGCTTGGCTTAAAGTTCTCCGTGTCCAGCTACTGGACGCAGGTCAAGCTGACGAACTCGAACTCGATCCAGTACGTCGGCGAAGTGTGCCGGTACCTCGTCGACGCCGCACCTACCGAGGACGAGCACGAGTGGTACGGCAAGATTAAGCTGGCCGTCGGAAACGGACTCCGCAGAGATATTTGGCGTCGGTTTAAGGAGCGGTTTGGCATTAAGGCCATCGGTGAGTTCTACGCCTCGTCGGAGTCGCCGTTCGCCACGACCTGCTACGAGGTCAACGGCAGCGGCGAGGGAGCTATTAGAAACAACGGCTGGCTGGCCAACGTGCTTCTGAGCAATGCCATGTACACGCTGGTCCGCATGGAGCCTGAGGACGACAACACGATCTACCGAAACGCCAAGGGCTTCTGCGAGGAGCCTGGCCCAGAGCAGAAGGGCGAGCTCATCACTAGAATCTGGAACCCGAGAAACGTCAAGACGACGTTCCCTGGATACACGAACAACGACAAGGAGACATACTCTAAAGTTATCCGCGACGTGTTCCACAAGGGCGACGCCTGGGTGCGCTCGGACGACCTGATGAAGTACGACGACGTTGGAAACATCTACTTCGTCGACAGAATGGGAGACACTTACAGATGGAAGAGTGAGAACGTCTCGACGACGGAGGTCGAGAACGAGATCTTGGAGGTTCCAGAGATTGAGTACTGCGTTGTCGTTGGCTGCCGCGTCGAGAACCACGAGGGCCGGTGCGGTTATGCCGTTATCCAGACCAAGAACAACAACACGGAGTCGGCCGAGGACAAGCTGAAGATCTTGGATAAGGTTGCCGACCGTGCCTACGGAAACCTGCCACACTTTGCACGCCCATGCTTTGTGCGGTTTGACAGCGTTGAGGTTAGCGCCAACCACAAGATCTCGAAGAAGCAGTTCAGGGACCCTGTGTTGCCCGCAGGACCGTCAGGAACACAGGAGGTGTACTACCTGGACACGAAGGCCAGAGACTACAAGCCACTGACTGCGGCGATCTACCAGGACATTGCTCGGGAGAAGGTTAGAATCTAATAGAGTAGCATAAGCAAACATATCTAATACATCATGCCTACAATCCTGTAATCCCATAATCCCATAATCCCATAATCCCATAATCCCATCCCATTTTCTTCCCCCCCCACATGCTCGGAGTCCCTCTCCCTACCTGTATGCGGGGACCGGAAAACTGTGAGTCAGTAAAAATTTTCACCGTTTCTCCTCCCTATATAAGCGTTAAACCTGCATAACTGAGGAGGTTTTAAAGACTCCATTTTTCGTCACTTATTCTAGTGTACACCGTTGGAGTTACAGGGATAATATAACAGCTACAGCTATGCCAGTAAGTATCAAATCGCCTTTGCGCATATAAGTATCGCGGTATTATCGCGGAGGGCCGCTTAGGGTTGGACATCCTCGGGATCTGGGCTCGTTCGGACTCAGTCCGAAAACGGCGAAATCCTGGGGTAAACGGTATAACCAATTTGGGCAGGGGAATAGTCATGACAGGAGAAAAAGGTATTGGTGTTGGCGGGTTGGATATATTCGTGGAACGTATGTCAGATGTCATTCACCAGGTCAAAGACCCGCACTGCTTCCAACAGCATTCACCCATACCCACGTCTTCCGTACCAGTCACTACGTCATCCAGCCGTGTTGGTTCCGTCAAAAACCTGATCGGTCGTCTAATTTGAAAAATTCCAAGAGATTTTTCCGGGGCTCCGGAGATTCTTCAGCCTGCCTGCGTGCCTGCCTCCCATTATATCAGCCCATTTTGTCTTCATCAAAAGACACACTTTACTAACCAACGCAGTCTGTTTGCAATAAGATGTTCATGTCCAACCCGCACGTCGGCGAGCGCGACCGCACCGAGGACTGGAGAATCTCCGGCTACAACCCGCTGACCCCTCCAGACCTCCTCCAGTCGCAGTACCCGCTGACTCCAAAGTCCGAGAAGACGATTCTCGAGGGCCGTGAGCAGGCCTGCAATATCCTGAAGGGCACCGACGACAGACTCCTCGTGGTCGTGGGCCCTTGCTCTCTGCACGACCCGAAGGCCGCCACCGACTACTGCGAGCGCCTGACGAAGCTGAACGAGCAGGTCAAGGGTGACCTCAAGATTGTCATGAGAGCCTACCTGGAGAAGCCTAGAACCACCGTCGGCTGGAAGGGTCTCATCAACGACCCAGACATCGACGGTACTTTCAAGATCAACAAGGGCCTGCGCATTGCTCGCGAGATGTTTGTCAAACTCACCGAGAACCTGCCGATCGCCGGCGAGATGCTCGACACGATCTCTCCACAGTTCCTCTCGGACCTGTTCTCCGTTGGTGCCATCGGTGCCCGTACCACCGAGTCCCAGCTTCACAGAGAGCTCGCATCCGGTCTGTCCTTCCCTGTTGGCTTCAAGAACGGAACCGACGGCACCCTCGGTGTCGCCATCGATGCCATGCGCGCTGCTGCTCACCCACACCACTTCCTCTCGGTCACCAAGCCCGGCGTCGTTGCCATCGTTGGCACCGAGGGAAACGAGGACACCTTTGTGATCCTCAGAGGCGGCAAGAACGGCACAAACTACGACGAGAAGAACGTCAAGATCGCACAGGCCGCCCTCGAAAAGGCCAAGATGTCCAAGGAGGGCGAGGCCCGCATCATGGTCGACTGCTCCCACGGAAACTCACAGAAGAACCACAAGAACCAGCCTATCGTTGCCAGAGAGGTTGCTCGCCAGGTCGCCAACGGCGAGACGCATATCTGCGGAGTCATGATCGAGTCTAACATCGTCGAGGGACGTCAGGACGTGCCACCTCTTGAGGAGGGTGGAAAGGACAAGCTTGTTTACGGCTGCTCCATCACCGATGCTTGCATCTCCTGGGAGGACACCGTCACCGTGTTGACGGAGCTCGCCGAGGCTGTCAGAGAGAGACGCCAGAAGGTTGCCGCTGCCGCTAACTAAGGCCATCCCACCTCCCCCCCCCAAAAAGAGAGATAGTTCTCTACATATACTACGCTCAATCTGTTGTAATATTGGTTCGTTTATATATAAACATGCTATGCATTATATGGATATCTACAGTAAGTTACATCATACCACTGATGATGGTGGCGGCGAGTTTCACACCAGGACTGATCTTTCTCTCGGGACGGTCAAAGTCCTTCAAAGTGAGAGGTTTTGTGTGCTCCTTCAGGTGGTCCACCTCCTTCTGGAGCCGCTTCTGGAGATCTGCATCTTTCGTCACGACGATGGCATTCGTCTCAAGATCCAGAGAGTAGGCCCTCTTGGTGTAGTTGGATGAACCCACGACCGTGACCGACGGGCTCTGTTCCTTTGGCAACGTGAGCCAGATTCCCTTGGCGTGGTAGGACCATCCGCCGGGCTTGTGGATGGTGCCGTTCTGCCACTCGAGGAGCTGTATCAGGGCATCCTTCTTGTGAGTATGCACCTTGTCGAGGAACCGCTTGGCGTTGTACAGGTATGCATCTGGCAGGTACTTGGAGACACCTTTCGACTTGTAGAACGAGTTAGCCTCGGGCGCTGCCGTGATGATGCTACCCGAGGCCTGCGAAGTCAGGATCCGGTTCATCAGCTCCTTGTGCATGTTGAAGTAGCCGGCAGTGAAGACGAACGATGCCTCCTTCTCATCGAGGAAGGAGAGCAGCCGCAGAATGGCGGGCTTCTCCGTTGAGAAGTCCGGCTTTAACAGCGGAGCGAACGAAGAGACGGCGTAGATGACGGTGTCTGCAGAGGGAGGAGATTCGTACTGCTGCTGAGCACCGCAGTGGGATTTGAGCACGGGAACAAGCACCCGGTTGCAGTCACTTATGAACCGCTGGACATTCCAGCGGGGCTCAGAGGCCTCGTTGTCTGTGGGCCAGTCCAATAGGAACCGCTGCTCGTTGTTGCTGGAGAGCAGTTTGTAAGAGAGCGAGCCGACGGCCTTCTGGACCGAGTGGTAGTAGTCGGAGATGGGCTTCGAGCGGAACAGATAATACCGGTCCTGTCTATTGGTGAAGTAATCCTCCGAAAGGTTCGCACCGGAGAGCATCACCTCGTTATCGAAGCCGTAGATCTTCATGTGCTGGAGGCCCCAGCCTTCGTTGAACCGCTTTGGGATGAGTGCCTCCTTCAGACCTTCGAGCTTCGGGGTATGGTAGAGGCGAACGTCGACTCTGCGGCCATACTTCTTGACAAGGGTCGACAGGAGACTAGCAGTAGAGTCCTTTGGAGCGTCCCTGGTGGATCTGAGACAGTCCACGAGGATCTCCACAGTCAATGCCGGGTTCCTGTCGAGCGCAGAGGTGAGCGTGTCGATGAGCTCGTACTGGTGTCTACCGATGTACAAAGACGACAGAAAGACACGGCTTTTAGCGGCGAGGATCTTGGCCTTCAAAGTCTCGTAGAAGCTGGCCGGATGGTCGAGGATCTCGATCTGGTCGCCACGGACTTCGAATCTGGGAGCAATGGAGTCAAGCTGTTGCATTGTGGCCCGTAGGACGGGGTTAAACAGACTGTAATTGGCCAAGGGCAGGTTATCGACCTTCATTGAGAATGCACGTCTCTGAGTGTGCCTCGCAAAACCCATCAGTCTGTGGAATGGGGTCATGGTTGCCGGAAGCATAAAGAAAAAGTGGTAAAAGTGACTGGTCAAAGTGACTGGTAAAAGTGACCGGTCACTTTTTCAAGGAAACTAAAGAGATCGATCGGGCCCTCGGGATGCGGGGGGAGGAAAAGCTATTGAGATTTCTCCGGGCCAAGGATTTTTCAGATCTTCAACTTTTCACCCTCACTATATATATATATACATATATGGCCAGAGGCTGGTGGAAGCTTGTGGCAAGATTGATAGAAATGGAGAGAGATAACCCAACGAAAAGGCCGATTAAGGAAAGCTCTATTGAGGTTGCCGGAAATTGCGGCAAGAAGGTGCGCCGGAAGGTTCTTCCGGCCCCGATGGTCGATGCGCAAGGGTTCCGTCGTAAGCAAGCCGCTGTAGATGCAGAGTGCGAAACGGCGTACGAAAAGCTCGGCGGAAACACGGGCGGCGCCAACGTGCAAGGGTTCCCGAAGAACAAGACCATCAGAGAAGAGGAGGACGATGCTACAGAGTACTCCATCGAGGGCCCGCTGCGCAGGACCAAGCCGTACTACTACACTTACATGACCTGGTGCAAGGAGCGGTGGAGGGGCAAGACGATCCTGGAGGTGTTCACGTCAGAGTTCAGGGCGTTCACAGAAGAGTACTACAGACAGGCACTTGAGGATGGTAAAGTGACGCTGAGTAAGAAGGTAGCCGGTCCGGATACACTGGTGCAAAACGGGGACCTGATCAGTCACAGAATGCACCGGCACGAAGCGGCGGTGACGAGCCGGCCGATCCGGATCGTGCACGAGGACGACGACTATGTCGTCATCGACAAGCCTTCGGGTATCCCTGCGCATCCGACGGGACGGTACAGGCACAACACAGTGACGTTTATCCTTGAGCACGAGATGGGCATCAAGGCCCACCCATGCAACCGGCTGGACAGGCTGACGAGCGGCCTGATGATCCTGGGTAGGAACGGCAAGGCCGCCGCGAAGCTGTCGCAGCGAATGAAACAGAGAGAGGTCTCTAAGCAGTATGTTGCGAAAGTCGTCGGTGAGTTCCCTTCGACCAACGAGGGAGTCGTCGTGGACCAGCCGCTGCGCACTTTGGAGGCCCGGCTGGCTTTCAATGCGATCGACAAGGGCCCGCAGGGCAAGCCTGCCAAGACCTGGTTCAAAAGGCTTTCCTACAACGGCAAGACGAGCATTGTGCTGTGCAAGCCGCTGACAGGGCGGACGCACCAGATCAGAGTTCACCTGCAGTACCTGGGCCACCCGATCGTGAACGACCCGCTTTACTCGAGCCCTGAGATATGGGGGCCCAACCTCGGCGCTAACGCAGAGTTTGATGTTGACGAGATCCTCAGCAAGATGTCGCTCGTCGGAAAGACGAAAGTGGCCACGAGCTGGCTGCACCCTGTCGCTGACGGCGAAGTGCTTAGCGGCAAAGAGTGCCCCGAGTGCCACCAGGAGCTATACAGCGACCCCGGTCCGAACGACCTTGACCTGTGCCTGCACGCGTACAAGTATGAGAGCAAGCCGGAAGGTACAGCCACGGACGACAAGTTCGTCGCCGAGAACTCGCGGCCGGGACAGTACGAGCAGCGCAACTGGAGCTACGAAACGGAACTTCCGCACTGGGCGCTCGAGGACCAGAAGAAGTACATGGCGATGGCTCTCGAGGAGGCCAAGAAGTGCCCGCCGACGGACAGCGCTTTCTGCGTGGGCGCCGTGCTCACCAACGGCGGCGAGGTGCTCGCCACGGGCTACTCTAGGGAGCTCGAGGGAAACACGCACGCCGAGCAGAACGCACTCACAAAGTACTTTGAGAAGTCCGGCAACGACGTGGTTCCGCCAGGCACCGAGATCTACACCACGATGGAGCCCTGCAGCGAGAGGCTGAGCGGCAACCTGCCGTGCCTGGACAGGATCCTGGCCCAGCAGGGCCACATCACTACGTGCTACGTGGGCGTCATGGAGCCGTCGACGTTCATCGCCAAGAACGTCTCGAAGGAGAAGCTGGAAAATGCCGGTATCGCATATATCAAGGTCCCGGGCTTCGAAGAGGCCGCTATCCGCGCTGCCAAGAAGGGCCACCCGGGTGAGCTCGCCTGCTCGACTTCCAAAAACGGAGAGCAGATTATATAAAGCTGCAGTTCACCCCGCTCGACCCGACTCAACTTTTATGCACTACTAATAGAACTATAGAGGATATAACGGAAACGACTGAAGGAGAGTTAACTAAATTGACCCTTCCTCACAACTACAACCCCACCAGTATAGCCCAAGTATAGCCCAATTCCCTCCTCACCTATACC
>JADIOY010000239.1:0-14409 GCA_018344475.1 Xiuguozyma silvatica | reverse complement strand
ACTGCTCTGGAGAGGTACGAACGTACGCAGAAATTCTGGAAGTACCATGTGATGCGGTTGAACCAATTGGAGCTGTACCTGACGACGACACCTGACGAGCGGCACCGGTATACTCGGAGTGCCCCTAGTTACTATGTAAAGATAGAGTTGCCCCGTGGGGTCAACGGTAAGGTGGCGTCGGCGGTGGCGAGAGGCTACCGGCTTGTGTTCACAGAGCAGCGGTGGGGAATGGACGAGACACAGAAGTTCCCGCCGCCGTTTGTGGTAGAGAAGCTTCCTAGAAAAGACGGCGGAGGGTACAGGATGCAATACTACGAGAACGAGTGCTGCGTGGACGGGCAGATTGTCGACGTGTACCGGGCACAGCCGCCACCGCTCGGATTCCAGAAGATTAAGGGTGAGCAGAAGTACTATGAGGACGAGATCATCGTGGACGGCGGCTACCAGGTGTCTGACAGTGTGAGGGTGTGCCACTTGAAGGAGAAGAGTATGCGGTCCATACTGTTCAAGTCGAAGATCGACGGTATGAAGCTCGCCAAGGATAGCGCAGTGTACTTCATTGACGAGGCATTCACTCCTAAAAAGAGCTGGTTCGACCCCGTCGTGGCGGTGTTCCGGCAGTGCAACAGAGAGATCGCCAGCAAGATCACGAAGCAGGTGGTGACGTCGTCGAACAAGCTGACATCGATGGCGGAGTACAACGAGATGAGTACGTACTCAGATAATGACGGCAACAAGTACTACATAGCGAAGGACGGCGTCAAGGAGAGGCACCCGGTGGACGACTCGCCGAACGACTTCAAGCTGGGATGGGTGACGGTCTACGACGTCCCCGACTACTTCCAGCAGGCGAAGCCCAGCGGCAACTGGGAGGTTGTACTGGGCATGACTCTCGCTGTTGGATTCGAGGAGATAGCAGACAAGTGGATGAAGAACAGCGAGGTGGACCTGGATCCTTAGGCTGTATACACAGATATGTACACTAATCCTATAGGAACTGAAAATTTGTCCCCAATTAGGCAAGATGGGTCATCGGGTGCTGGTTGTCTATTCGACACAGACGCAGACGTCAGAGGCAACTGCCGCCGACTTCGGCCGCAGTTTGAACAGATGTGAGCCGGAGATTGCAGAGGTGGTACGGATAGACGAGGTTGACCCGCAGAGTTTGCCAAACTACCAAATTGTTGTCTGGTTTATCAGCTCTTATGGAGACGGAGAAGTGTGCGACGATGCCGTCGAGTTTATGCAGCGATTGGGCGGTCTGACAAGCGTCCCTGGTACGTTCATGCTCTTTGGACTTGGGTCGTCGCTGTACGATGACTACCAAGGCGGTGCCGAAAAAGTCCGGCTTGAACTTGCCAGACTCGGAATGAGACGACTCGGAGTCTACGGCAAGGGTGACGACGGGCTTGGAACGCTCGTGGACGACTATGAGGAGTGGAAATTCGACATGATGCCCGTGATAGCAGACCATGTCGGATTCGAACTTGTCCGAGGTCCAGACCAGTACGAGCCGAGCTATAGAGTGGCCGTAAGTGAGCAAGAGGAGGTGGTGGTGGCTGAGGTTTACCCGTACAAGCGCCTCCCTCCTCCCTACCACGAGGACAACCCGTACGTGGCACAGATGAAAACGGAGGTGATTTCTGACGGCCCGGATGTCAAGAAGGTGATCAAGGTGTCGATCGATCTTCCAAGGGAGACGAGGCTGAAGTATGTGACCGGCGACCACATTGCCGTGTGGCCGTGGAACTCTGACGAGGACGTCACTAGATTCCTGGCACTGTTTGGCCTTTCCGACCAGGCACATAGAGAGGTCCAGGTGGTGCCCGTCGACCGGATGTCGACCAAGACGTTCTTCCCCCAGCCTACGACGTATTGGACGCTGTTCAAGTACTTTGTGGAGATCAATTCTCCGCTAAGTAGGAAGGCCGTGCGGAGCGCTAGCAAGTTTGCCACTGACGAGGCTTCGAAGCAGTCCCTTGTAGCCTTGACGACGTCCCCTGGGGTGTTCCACGAACGCGTTCTGAACAAGTGTCTCACGCTGGCCGAATTGCTCGGTATCTACGGCTCTGACTGGTCTTGCGTCCCAGTCTCGTTCCTTCTAGAGACGCTCGGCCCATTGAAGCCGCGGTACTACTCCATTGCGTCCTCCAATGTGGTGTCTCCAACTACAGTGGAGATCGCCGTCAGTGTGGTCAAGCACGATGGATTCGAAGGAGTGGCCAGCAGAGATGTCGACGAGACCCCTCCGCCGACAGAGATCCCCGTGTTCCTCGAGCCCACCAAGTTCAGGCTCCCTTGGGACGTCACTCAGCCGCTCCTGCTGATTGCTTCCGGTGTCGGTGTTGCGCCATTCCGGGCATTCGTCGCCGAACGGGCCGAGAAAAAACGGCACACTACCAAGAAACTCGGCAAGATCTACCTGTACTACGGGCTCAGGCACGGCGCTAGAGATCTTCTCTTTGCAGAAGAATTTAAGCAGTTCGCGGAGTCGCTCGGTGGGGAAGAAGGATTTGAACTGCAGCTGGCCGAGTCGAGAAACGGGGACTCCCCTAACAGGAGGTATGTTCAGGACCTGCTCCTGAAGGACCGGGACCTGATTAAATTGCTGCTTGGAACGTCAGGAACTACAAATTGCACGACTTACGTGTGCGGATCTGCCGTCATGGGACGCGCGGTGTCCAAAGTGCTCCAAGGGATCTTGGGCGAGGGAGCAACGGAGAGCGAGAGCGAGCGGCTCGGTGACAAGCGGCTGCGGTACCTGAAGACGATGGGAAAGTTCAAGGAGGAGGTTTGGTAAGCAGCGGGGTCTGGTCAGCAGTCATGCAGGTGTACGTTTCAGGGTTTCGTGACTGCTAAGTCTCGATCTAGATCTCGATCTCGGTCTCGATGTTCAGTGTTTTTTTTTTTTTTTGATTTTCCTGTGGCTCTCGATGCCACAGTGAAAAAAAAACCCCTGAAAAAACGTCGAGTGAAAAATTCCTTGCCGTTAGCAGCGAACCTGCCCAATCTGGCATTACAATGCGGGAATTTGTCTGAGCAAATAGGAGATGCAGCGGGAACCGAGACCAAGAGGTGGAAAGGGACGAGGGCAATCAATCTATAGAAAGGTAGGAAAGGAATGTTTCGAAGAGATTACTGTAGCATTCACACTGTAGCCCCGTTGTATGTATCTGGTAGTCGTTCCGCGTTCCCTCGGCACTAGCTCGGACCTATGGTAACCCCGATGGTGACAATCCCGCTGATAACGAGGGCCCACGCTATATATGCAGAAATTATAGCTGGCGAAATTCCGGGTTTTGCCCAAGAAAGTGACCAGTCGCTTTTTCCTGAGATCGGACCGGATGTCATTCAGCTCACTCTCGTCGGTGCCTCTATCGAGGGACTCTTCGGACATCTCGATCCACATTGCCAATGACAGCTCGCCGCTTCTGGAGAATGCTCTGAAAACTGTCGATAAGGTGCTCTCGACCCAAACGAAGGCCATCGGGTACCTGACGAGCCAGTACCGGCAGTCCGAGTGGAGCCGCGGGCAGATGAAGAAGGCTCTGAAGATCATGAACAACGGCCTGAACGGTGGCGGCAAGATCGTCATCTCCGGAATGGGCAAGAGTTACAAGATCGCCGCCAAGAGCGTCGCCACCTTAAACAGCTTGAGTGTCCAGAGCGCACTGCTGCATCCGACGGAGGCGCTGCACGGCGACCTGGGCATCATCCGGGAGGACCGGAACGACGTGCTGCTGCTGATCACAGCGTCCGGTAACACTCCGGAGCTCATCAACATGCTGCAGTACGTGCCCGAGACGGTGCCCGTCATTCTGATGACCTGCAGCAAGAAGAGCGTGCTCAGCGAGAACCCTAGAGTCGGCGCACTCATGTACGCCGAGCTGCCTACGCGGATGTCCGAGAAGAACCTCTACGGACTCAGTGCTCCGACGATTTCGACGACTCTGTGCCTGACGCTGCTCGACTCTGCCTCGATGGCGCTCTCCGAGCTGTACATGAACGACCTGACTCTGCGCCGCAAGCGCTTTGGGGACCGCCACCCGGGCGGCGCCATCGGTGCAGACACCCAGAAGGAGCGCAAGGCGGCTTTTGCACACCTTCGTACGGGCTCCTCGAGCAACAGCTCTGGCCCAACGTCGACGTCCTCGTCGTTGGACGCCCAGGACAAGCGCACGCCGGCTCAGCCGCCGACCTCTTCGGAGACCTCAGGCTCGATTGATGCACAGGAGGAGGAGAAGCAGGAGCAGGACGAGCAGGACGAGGAGCAAAAAGACGATGTCAAGCCTGTCGTCAGCGACGAGACCCTGCCGGACACCGGCCTGACGGTATCCAACCTGGCGCTGTTGAACAAGGTCAAGGAGTCGCAGCACAAGGCCACGTTCAAGGCGCTGCCGGAGATCGACGAACTAGAGGCTCTCCGGCTGCTGCTGTTGAACGACTACATCCTCGTTGACGGCAAAGAAGGCCAGGGCCAGAAGGTGCTGGACTGCCAGACCGCGCGCGACGAGTACCGCGAGGCCAAGGAGCAGGGCGAGGAGTGGCCGGAGATCCGCTGGAGGATCGACCAGTGCCTGATTCAGCTGTAGCCTGCGCCGTCTCCATTGTGATTGTGGTCATCAGCATTGTGACCAGCCTCCTTTTCTATCAACCTGTCTAAAAAGCAATACACACCATGTGCTACGTTACAATCCCTCGCTCCCAATTAGGCAGGCACTCTAAATTTAGTTAGCACTCACTCGTTTAGTCGTTCCAGTGAGTTTTCTTTTTTTTTTTCCCCCTCCCTCGCCTTGTTCTCACACGACCCCGCTGCCCCCCTTCCATCTTTACCCCTTAAAGTTAGAGTTTACACGATTCTAGAGGGTATTCCTTTTCATTGATCGTTGAAACATGTCGTTTTTCCGCAGATCGTCACGCGAGAAAAAGGACCGCAAGATCTCGACGTCCGACGTAACCCGGATCCGCACGTCCACGAGCTCCGTCGGCGCCTCCAGCCTCGCCTCGCCCGGCCTGCGCTCGCTAAACGCCCCAACAGAGGTTGTCCAAGCCACCAGGGCCTACATCGCCAGGAAGCCCGGCGAGCTCTCGTTCAACCAGGGTGACTTCTACCACGTCACGGGAAGGCCATCTGAGGGCATCATTGAGATCCAAGATCCGATCCGTAACGTTAGAGGAACGGCCCCAATCGCGGCCTTTAAGTTCTTTGAAAAGTCGCACAGGGTGCTCGAGAATGGCCGCAGCAGCACCACAACACAGGGCAGCAGGTCCACTTCGGTCACATCCGCGTCGGCGTCTAGTCGTGGCAACTCGCTGCGCAGGCCCTCGGGCGTCTCTGTCGCGCTCTCGTCGCCGGCAGGCTCCATCGGGAGGAAGGTCAGACGGGCCTCTTCTAACGACTCAAACGCGGGTCACCACCACGGCAGTGGCAGTGGCAGTGGTAGTGGAGTCACAAAAGTCGCCCCACTGCCATCGCTATACGGCATTGTCCTGTATGACTTTGCTGCCGAGAGACCGGACGAGCTGAACGTCCGCGCCGGCGACAGCGTCATCCTCTGCGCCCACCACGAGTACGAGTGGTTCATCGGCAAGTTCCTCAACAAGATCGGCGAGCCCGGCCTGATCCCGATCTCGTACGTCCAGCTGTACGACTTCAACACGAAGGTTCCCTACACAGACTCTCCGCGCAACATCATCGAGCAAGTCAACCTCCCGACCGTCGACCAGTGGAAGGCCATCAAGAACAGGCACAAGGCCAGCGTCCGGCAGGTCGGACCGGCCGTCCGTGACGCGTACGCCTCCTCGGCGCACACCTCGGGCGGCTCCTCGCTGAACTTGACCGACATCTACGCGACGGAGGTCAACATCGAGTCGTTCTCTTCCACAAATGACAAGTACTGGTACCTTGTGCGCGTCGTGCTCAATGACGGCTCCACGCGCTGCCTCTGCAGGTACTACGAGGACTTCTTCAACTTCCACCAGCGGATTCTCAACGCCTGGCCGCAGGAGGGTGGCAAGTACGACTCCAAGGAGAGAGTCATCCCGTTCATTCCTGGCCCCGTCATGGACGTCAGCGAGAGCCTCTGCCACCGCCGCATGGTCGACCTCGACATGTACCTGCGCAAGCTGCAGACACTACCCCCGTACATCTCGCACTCGCAGTTGGTAAACTCCTTTTATGACTTGCTTGATGGTGATCAGCAGCTCACTGGAAACGACGTGACGCAAAACTCTCCAATCAGACCGGCCCGCCCACCGCCGGGCATGATCATCTTGAACAACGGCAATGCTCCTCAGATGCCAAACTCTCCGCAGCAGTACTTCCCCGCACAACAATATACCCCACAGCAGCAACTGCAACAACAACAGCACCAGCAACAGCACCAACAGCAGCAGCAGCAGCAGCAGCAACAACAGCAACAACAGCAACAACTACAACAACAACTACAACAAGAGTCCATTCCAATCCAGCAGGTCCAGCACTCGGGCTCCCAGCAGTCCTCGAACTCTGACGGAAGCACGAGACCACTTTCTCAAATGCAGCGCGACAGGGTGTCGCAATACAGCCGGCAGAACTCTCTTGCTAACCGCTTGAGTGGAATGAACTTGAATGGCGCTACAGCCTCCAACGTTGGCAACGGCGGTCACACCAGAACGTCGTCAACATCCTCCTTTGCTATGAAGAAGTCGCACTCGCGGCAATCGACCCCACTCAGTGTCGGCGATTCGACAACCAAGCTCAAGCTCAAATTTTACTACAAGGATGACATCTTTGCCATCGCCGTCCCTGACAACATCACCTTTGAAAAACTCAGAAGACTCGTCATTCCAAGAGTCGATGAAGCGAACGACCCTGACGTCGGCAGCAAGTTGAAGATCATCCCAAAGGATGTCAACAATGTTGACCAGTTCGAATACCTCGACGAGGATATCATCAGAAGTGACCGGCAGCTTTGGGACTCTCCAAACTTCAAAGAGAAGGGTAAGTTCCTTGTCATCGTTTAGAGAGGGCGAGTTGGTTTATATGTACCAGTACAAAAAGTAACATATATTTACAAGGGGGTATTGACATTATTCATTAGTGTCAAGGTCGGCATCGTCAACCCTTGACAGCATTGGCCTTGGCAAAAGGACTCTTTGCGTAGACCTTATTGCGCTTCACGGCCTTTGCACTGTACGCGCGCAGTTTATTCTGCTTGAAGTATGCGTTCCCGTCCCACTTGCCGTCAGTCGAAGACTCTGGAGGAGACGAGTCACCTGTAAACTGTCTCTTCAGCAGGTATGAGATGTTTCTCGAGTACCGCCTCTCAATGTAAGCTGGGTCTCTGACCAGTTCGATGTTGATGCCGACAGACCAATCGATAGCCTCAGGGTTATCGACGACTTCTATAGGTGGAGTAGGGTATTCGGCTGTGGAACATTCACCGTCGAACAGATACTCTGCAAAGACTTTGTACATCAGTGTGCCATTGCGACGCCTAGTATGGCTGAACAGCTTATCCTGCAACTTGCTATAGGGCATCCTTTTCTCATTTCTCTCCTCGCCCAGTCTCTTGATACGATCAATTGGTTCTTCGCACTCATCCATCTTGTCCCTGGGCATAGTTCCGTTGCAGCTTGCAGCGAGGTCCTCATCTTCAATTGGGTTGATAAAGACCTCTAAGTACGGCTTTGTGCCTGTTTCGCGGTCAGTCGGAAAATGAGAGGTGAGCATCCGGAATGGTTTACCGTTGGTTCTAGTGACAGCATCGTCAAGAACCATCTGGAGGATGCTAAAGGATGCCTCCATCTCAGTAGAAGCCATTATTGTGGAAAGGCGGTCGCGCTTATCTTGCCAATGCAGGCCAATGTCGGCGACAATACGCTCCATATGATCGCTACCACGACTATGAATGTACTCTTTTTGTTTGGTAGCCTCTTCTTCAGGTGTCCTCTCCCCTTGAACAGGTCCGAAGAATAAGTTATCCAAATTCGAGAGCGGGAAATACTGGAAACCGAAGATCTGACGCAGGTTGTGGTAGGCGACCATGATTCCGTCCATGTTGCCCAACCGTGCCTGCAGGCTGTACTTGAACATGACAATCCTGGCCATGTCGTAGAGCTCACGCTCGAAGGACTCGAACCGGCCATAAGTCCGGTTAATCTCATAGAACGTTGGGAAGTAGTTTGTATAGTCGATGTCATATCTGATAGAGCTGACCGCTCTAGTTTTGAGATCAAATACCCCGGTGCCAGGAAGTTGTGAGTCCATGGCATCCAGCTGGGAGCGCACCAGGAACTTGCCGATGCTGGCGTAATGGTGTGCCTGAGGTTTAGGATCGGGCGGGTTCTCAGGGTTACCCCTGAGATATTTTGAAAACTCCTCCTTTGGAGTCGTTAGCATCAGCTCCATGGCATTTCCCATCAGAGAGAGTACAAGCTCGTTTTCCAGACTTGCGTCCGCGCTGAGTGAATAGACACCCTTGGCCTTGGGAGAAACAATAGTACTCACAGGGATCCTCGAAACTTGGTTCACGGGATCGAATCTCCTGTACATGTGAGAGAACAACCGACCATGAACGGGTCTGTCATTACTCAGGATGGCATGCAACTGCTTGAGAATACTCGTCATAGAAGATGTCGAACTGATGTACTTCAGGTTGGGGTGTTTTAGTGCCACTTCAAGCAGCTCTGGGTCTTGGTGAGCCGGGACGTACGTGTCCAGCTTGTCCCATTTCACATCGTTGACGTGCGGCAGTTTTTGCAAGAACGGATCATAGTTCACTCTCTTCGTGCGAGGGTCCGCCATATAGTGAACACCTGGCGAGAAGAGGACGTCCTTCAGCGAGTCATTGATTCTCGGAATGTCAGCTGGCGGAGCCTTCTGGACCGAGTTGTAGTGCTCAAGATGGTCCACGTTGATCACCACCTTTTGTATAGTCTGTGGCCGAAGATCCTTCTTGGATTTCGGCTCCTTCGACTTGAGAATCTTCTTAACACTTCCAGATAAGTTCTTAGCACTTCCAGATAAGTTCTGTTGTGTCACCGACTCAGCGTTTATGGCTTTTGCAGCGGCTGCCGCAAATTTCAAAACACCAGCGGACATGCTTCCACTGTCCTGAGCTTCTTATCTGATGGTGGAGAAATGAGCTGGGATTGAGTGAAAAAAAAAAAAAAGAAAAAAAAAAATAGACACATCGGCCGAGGCCAGACCCCCGATGAGAGCCTACGGTGCAGTCAGATCAATAGAATTAGAATTCGATTTGAGTTAAGGGTGTTAAGAAAGGGTGGCACAGTATGTAACGATTGAATGAAAAAAAAATGAGGATGCAAAAAGACGTTGCTTTTCTGGCTTACAGCATGAAGAACAGACCGGAGATCAGAGCGATCAGGGTGTATCCGTTCTCGGCCTTGACGGCCTGGACACCCATGCCACTGGACGAGGAGGTTGCATTAGCAGTGGCAGTCTTAGTCTTGGACTTGGTAGCAGAGCTGGAAGTGGCGGTCTTGGTCTGGGTATTGTTGGCCGTGGAGGAGACTCTGTAGACGGTGTCATCGTCGCAGAGACTCTGGGTCTCGGCGTCGAAGCCGTTGCCGCCGGTGGCACCGTTCTTGAGGAGGGTGCTGAGTCCGGATGGAGAGTCAGGAACGGTGAGGGAGAAGTTCCAGTTGGTTGGGCACTCGGAGAGGTCGCTCGAGGTCGAGTATCCGCCGTCACCGGTAGGGTCGGAGGTGGCGTTCAGCTCGGACTTGAGGTTGTCAAAGTCATCGAGGGTGGTGACGGAGCCGTCGTCGTTGACCTCAACGAGGCCGTAGTCAGAGTCGTCCTCATTGTACTGGTAGACGAGGCCACCGGAGAAGACGGAGGACATCTGGCTGGAGTAGATGGCGGTGATCTCGGTGAACGGACGGCCGCCAGAGGTGACCTTGTTGCAGCCAAACTCAGAAAGGAAGATCGGCTTGGAGTAGCCCTCGTAGAGATTGACTTTGTCCCTGTAACCGGAGGTGACAAAGTTGGAGCGGCCGCACCAGGAGTAGTCGTTGACGCCCAGCATGTCGACGGTGGCCTCGGTATCGTTACCGCAGTTCAGGTAGTCGGCGAGCTCGCCTCTGACGGTCGAGACGTCGGCGGCAGCGTAGCCGACCGGGATGGAACGGTAGCTTCTGGCGTCGAGGTACTTGTGGATGTCTCTGACGACGGCCTTAATGTATGGGGCGGTGTCGAGGGTGTCGTCATCGTTGACGAGCTCGTTGGCAGCGAAGAAGCCGAGCACGTTCGTGTAGTTCTGGAACTCATCGATCGTCGAGAAGACCTCGTTCAGGTAGTCGGCGTTGTAGGAGCAGCCAGGATCGAAGCGGGAGAGAGAGGCACCGGGGGTGTTCAGGTCGAGCAGGAGGTAGATGCCGGCGTCGTCGAGAGCCTGCATGCACTCGGAGTGGTCGGCGGTGTTGTCAACCGAGTAGACACGGACCGTGTTGAGACCCAGCTCCTCGAAGTACTTGATATCCCGCTTACAAGTGGTTGGATCAGCGAGCGGATCAGTCAGGTTGGACGATCCGCCGGGCTGGTAGTCGACGCCTCTGATATAGAAGCGGTCGCCGGAGGAGGTGTCCCAGAATGCGTTTCCGGAGACGTTGATGGCCGGCATGGCGGCGGCAGCCACACTTGCAAGGAAAGTGAGAGAAAGAAGCTGCATGGTTGCAATGGAGGCTCTATAAACAAGTGGTGCAGATAGGCTTGAAAATTTGTAGTCAAAGAAAAAGAAAAAAAAAAGCGGCCTGAAAAACCTCGGAGATCTGAAACGTAAATAGTGTGGTTCCTGCGCTTCCCGGAAACGAGATCCGTGGTGTACAGAACGGGGAAGTTTTTCTGGCGCCCCAGTATTACGTAAAAAGATATGGAGGGATTTGTTCGTATATGCTAGGCCTCAATGAGGTTGATCTTGGCTTGGGTGAGCTCGCCGAGTGTGATGGAATCGTTAGTGGTCTTCGGGGAGACGAGGATCTGGTTGACCAGGGCCTCGGTCAGTTCGCCCTGGTGGATAGGGTCGGCCCCTGTCTGGGCCTCCTTCTTAGCTGCGGCTGGGGCCTTCACAGAGAAGCTCCAGAGGTCCCCGACAAAGACGGTGAACTTCTTGCCGAGCGAGCCGTCGTCGATCGCCACAGTCTTCTTGGCCTCGCTCGGCAGCTTCCTGCCTCTAGGACCTTTGGCGCGGCCCCTGCGAGTGTCCTTCACCGGTGCAGTGGCCTGGGGCGAAGAGATTTCGTCCATAGATCCGGTGGCCGATCTGCTAGCCATCCCTGGCATCGCCATTCCCGGAATAGCCATTCCTGGGAGAGCCATGCCAGGAAGTCCCTTTCCAAGCATGCCGTTGAGCCGTGCTGCAAATGGAGTCTCTTCAGGGCTGCTAGCGTCAGCACCGCCACCGTTGCCAGTGGTTCCGCTGGTGCTCGTGCTCGTGCCCGTGCTCGTGCTGGAGTCCACCGAGGGGGTCTGGCTAGCTCTTTTCGTAGGCACCGCAGGCGCTTTCTTGTGCTGAAGCATGTTCATGTCCTGCTGCTGTTGCTGTTGGAGCATCTGTTGGAAGGCGGCGATCTTAGAGGACGGCTTCTTTGGCACTGGCGGAGCCTTCGTCTTGGGCCGTGCCGAGGGCACGGCTGGAGACTCAGGCATCTCCTCCTGGTCAGTATTTGGTGCATTCTTGACCTCTCCGGGGCTCTCTCGGGTGTACTCTTCAAGCACAGATCCGTACGGCGAGTCGGTCAGGGACTGCTGGCTGGCAGGTGTAGTTGGAGTAATCGGTATCACAGGATCAGTAGAACCTTTGGCCGTTCTGAGTCGAGGCACGGGTCTTCCAGAGGGCATAGCAGGGATGCTTTGTGGGGTCGCCTCTTTAGCCTCTGCAAGTTTCTCATTGTCCTCCTCGGCAACGTCCTCAGCGGCAAGGCTCTTAGCGGCAATAGTCTCCACGGCAGGAGCATCTGTGACTGTCTCCTTCTTGGATGGCCTTGAAGATGGAACGATTGGTGCCTCCTCTTCCTTCGCTTCGGACTCTTCATCAGCAGTGGTTTCTTTCTGTGGTCTTCTAGACGGAACAACCGGTGCTTCAACTTCGGTCTCTTTGGTCTCAACCTCAGGCTCCTTGGCCTCATCCTCGGTCTCCTTGGACTCAACCTCGGTCTCCTTGGCCTCAACCGCGGTTTGTTCGGTCTTCGTCACTTCCTTCTTTGGTCTAGTCGACGGCACCTCTGGCACCTCTGGTTCCTTCTTTGGTCTAGTCGACGGCACCTCTGGCACCTCTAGTTCCTCCTTCTTTGGTCGATGGCTAGGGACTTTGGGGCTCTCATCATCCGATTTGACGGCATCTTTGTCTGAATCGGCTTTCTTGGGACGATGCGAAGGCAGGATTGGGGCGGCGAGCGACTCGATCGACTCCTCGAGGTCTTCGGCAGCCTCTGCGAGCTTCTTGGCCGGCCGGTGGGTCGGGATCTTGGGCAATTCCATGGCTGGCGGGATAAGTGAGAGGCGTGAATGGGCTCAAGTTACGCGATCCGGAGGGATCCAGAAATAATTCAAGCAGAGGGAGGAGGAGGAGGAGGAGGTCACAAGCAATCTACACGGTACGGTTAGACAAGTATGTGTTTTTTCATTCTTTTAAGTAAAGCACGAGGTGGCAAGTGGCGGCCGATGCAGCCGCTGATCAACCGTAGTTCAGTCTGAAGATGTCGTTGAGCACGTAGTACGAGCCGGCGTCTGGAATCAGGTGGAAGCACTGCGAGTATCTCTGGGCGTTCTGCTCCTCGTCGACGAGAAGCTCGCCGGTGACCATGACCAGAACGTCGCCGTTCTCGGAGGCAGGCTGGGCATCGAGCGTCGAGATGCGGTGCTGCACCTTCTGGAATGGCAGAGAGACGAGCTTCTCGACGATGGCTCTGGAGCCCTGGATCTGGTTGGACTCGAAGGTCATCATGGAGTGGTCTCTGTAGAGGTTGCCGAGCTGCGATCTGTCCTTGTCGAACTGGTCGTAGTAGAAGTTGCAGAACTGCTGCGCCAAGGCGTTGAAATCGACAGACATGGGTGGGATGCTTGAAGAGAGTGTGACTGGAAGAGAGCCGGGGGGGGAAAAAAAAATATATATATATATATATATATTGGAGAAAATTCGTTGGAGGGGGAGAGGAGAGGGGGGGTGCCGAATGGGGAAACCTATAGCTGGGAAGGGACTGGCAACTCGCACAGGGATGACCGGATGGTCAGGACGGGATAGCCGGCGAGTCCGAGGCTGGCAATGGGGTCGTTTCTGGCAAGGGCTTGGATCCAATTGAGCACCATCGGGTGGGCTCTCATCCACTTCCGGCCAGAGGGGCTCGTCGTGTACCACCCAACGATGATGGCTCCGCAAGAGTCTGCAAAAGTGGTAACGGGACCAGTGAGGTACTTGGAGGTGTGCAGCTGGGCATCAAGCTGTTGCAGCAGGGTATCGATCCGCTTCTCCCCTGCGGCCAGGTCCTCTGGCGTTTTGAAAAACAGTAGGTACATTCCGATGGCAATGCTGATGTCCATCACCTCGTAAGAGAGCCACTGGTTGACAATGGCCCGCTCCCGGAGCGTGCTGCCGTAGAAGTTGTACGGGTCGTCCGGTTTAAGAGCAATGAAGTATTCGATAATGGCGAGCGTTTCCCTCAGCTTCCATCCATCGTTCGACAGGTACGCTGGTGTGAGGTTCAGCGGGAAGTTCTCCTTGTAGGCCGGCTCCGATCTGTCAGCGAACCGCACGTCCAGCTTCAGGTAGGTCGCCAGTGCTTTGGCCAGGACCGACCGTGGAGACGTCAGCCAGAGGTAGAGTGTTCCGGACTCGGAGGTCATTCAAACGGTTGTATTTTTAAAGGAATCTCCTTGGTCTTCTGGATCCCCTCGGTCCCCTGGGTCCCTGCATATTAATATACCGCCGAGCTTCAATAGAATGATGCATCAGAGCGTTTCCTAATCCGGAAGCAGACGTTCCTCGAGGCAGAAGGACCCTTCAGCCGGCCGTGTAGCTGTAGTACAGATATCTTTTCGGCGGAAATTCCCGTTCGATCCGTAGCTGAAGAAGATGAATCGACGGAGTCGAATGACTTTGAAGCGATTTAATCCCTCGTTGTAGTTCCATTTGGTTGAATATTGATTAGTAATCAAACCGTTCAACTATGTTGCGACCACACGGCTTTTATTTTTTCAATTCTTTTTCCCTATTCTCTTATTTTTCATCTCCAAGGATTACAGGTGGAAGCAATTTAATTACAGTTGACAATACCAGGTCAACACTGAAATGGATAAGTTCTAGAACCCAACCTAACATCAGAACATACTCTGACTCCCCAGTTTGTGCACTCCCAGTTCATGCCCTCCCAACCCCTTCCTCCCCCCCCCCCCCTCCATGACAAACT
>JADIOY010000238.1:0-14546 GCA_018344475.1 Xiuguozyma silvatica | reverse complement strand
AGTCTAGTTGTTGGCTGCAACTCACATCACTTCTTCAGTCCTTCCCCTCACCTTCCACCAGATCATTGTAGTCACCATACACTCCCTCTCCTCTCTACAGATTTATATTCTCTATCTCTTTTACCTGGATTGGGGAGACACATCTGAGATTCCGTCGGGAAGGGACCGTCCTTCCAAATGGAACTTGTTACTCGGATCTGAGCACCCAATTGTCCCTATTTCGACCTTAAAATACTCATTTTAGCTCACCCACCACCTAATCCCTGTCCCTCTTCCTCTTCCTCTTCCTCTTCCTCTTCCGCAAGGATTCAGGGACCCAATCCAATCTCTCCCTCTCTCTCCCCCTCCCCTCCTCTCCGCGCCCTCCCCGCTGCGCAAGCCCCACGTGATTCGCTCCTCGTGTCCTGCGAGCCTTGCCTATTCGGGAAGAATCGATCGTTCGTTCCTAACCTTGAGCATTACCCCGGTATGTGGACTCCGCTTGACACGATAGAGCGCGCCGCATGGAAGCCGATCCAGCGAATGTAACCAAACAAACGGCTACTGCCGTGCAAGGGCAAGTGCATCCCAACGTAAACTACACTCATACTACCTGGATATAAAAAAAATGGTATCAATTTTGACTAAACGAACGGTCTTGAAAGTAAAAGGATGTCAGCCTCTTCTAGTGGCTTAGCAGTCGATGATAGGAACAACCTGCAGCTTGACTGGGTGGCACTGCTCGCCAATCTTCTCGTCGTACAGGTTGTAGAAGTCACCCGAGAGGCACTGGTAGAAGGTGGTCTCATCGCCGAGGACGAGCGAGTTGTTCTCAACGGCCCAGCCGGCAGCGAGCAGAGCGCCGGCCTGTGGGACAGGGCCGTCGAACTGGAACTGGTGGTTGGCAACAATCGAACCGATACGGTCGGACGAGTCCTTGAGGATTCCGTCCTTGAGGACGAGCGAAAGCTGGTTCTTGGCCTTGCAGACGGTCTCCTTCTCGTTGATCTTGGCGTCAGTCGACTGAACGGAGAGGCCGAACGTCTTGGTGAAGTCAGCCGTGGCACTCTTGAGAGTGGTCGTTGGAGTCAGAGTCGACCAAGGGTCTGGTGGAGCGTAGGCGGCCAGGGCGGAGGTGGACAGCAGGGCGGCGATTCCAAAGTTCTTGAACTGCATAGCGAGAGAAAGAATTCAAGTGACGACGTGAGGAAAGAAGAAGAAGAAGTACCCCAACCTGAGAAAGTGCGACTATCTCTTATTTATGTGACCCTGGGCCGCCGGTGCCGAACTGAAAACTTCGCAGGCCGTGCAGGAAGACATCCGCTGCGGCTACCCAAAAAGGTTAAAGGGGGGGGGGGGGGAAAAAAAAAAGCTAGACTCCCGCCGGCCTGCTGCATGACTTAGCCCCGCTGTGGGGGGACATCAAGACAACGAGAGGGAAGCTTGGGCTAGGCACAGGCTGCAGGCCACGACAGCCGCTGTGCTTGTTTGTTTTTCGTCCGTTGTACTGGTTACCTCAGTGTACATCTGACACCCTCCGGCCCTCTGTTTATGTACGCTGCACGACCGTGTCGGTTTTGTGGCAGACCTGAATGTTCCGGGCCCATCAGGCCGGCCTTCTTCTGTTGCCCCGATCCACTTTTTCTATAATTAGCGGGACGCCGAGTTCTTTTTTTTTTTTTTTCGCATGCGATCACCTTTTTTAAGGCCTCGCCCAATGAGCGCCGCACACCTTGGCTCTCGAGATGCCAACTCCACTGGAAGTGCGAATTTGCCAGTGTTGTCAGTAGTTTTTCTACAACGTTGCTACCCGTTCGGCCCGGCTCTTCCGGAGCTGGTAAGCGACTCTTCGGTAGTCAGGTCCGTAGATTCTGTCGCTGCTGTTGCATCAGCCGTAGTGAAGGCCTGGCTCACCTTCAAAGCTATCACTTACTTTCCCCCTACCCTGCCTACCCCAGCTTCGGCCCCCGGTCTCTTGACCTCTTCCTTTCTTTTCCTCTCCAAACAGTGGCGTGGGTAAACCCGAGCGCACCGCAATGGCGCAGAAATAATGCACCTCCAATCTCTTTTCCGCTTTCGGCACTAATTCGATCTCTTTCGGGCCTCCCCTCGCGACACCCCGGCATACTTCCGGCCTGGGCCATTCCCATCAGACTGCTGCAGATCCAATGAGTAGAGCAGCACATGCCGGCGCCTATGGGATGCCGAGACAACTGAGCCCTGTTTTCCCTCTACTCCTTCTCAGTACAATGTCAAGCTCCTTGCTGCCCCGGCGGCGTTACCACACTCCTAAATTGCTCGGCCTCTCCTCTCCGCACTATTTGCAAGAATTTTTCACTTGATCCGTCTTCACCCTGCTGGAGTTAACGGGCCGCTACAACACCAACTACTGTCGCGTCGCGACAAGGTTATTAGTTATTAATTATACAACCGTGGGCTGGTGCCCTGCTTACGCACTGCTTACGCAACTTCCTCCAGAACAACCTCCTCCACGGCAAACCCGTGCGGTTCGGGCAACTTCTCCAACGTCACCGTCTCGATCTCTTTCGTCTGCTCCACTAGACTGTCTTCGCCGTAGCAAACCTTCAGCACCCCCAGCTGTTCAAACGCCTTGGCGATCTCCAACTGGTGGTTGTCCTGCAACGAATCGTTGATCATTACAATCAGCTTCTTCCCCAACCGTAGCGTGTCCATGATGGACCCCGTGCCCGCGTGCGAAATCACCAGGTCCGACTTCGATGTGTACTTTCCGGCAAGGTCGCTGTCGAACGGGATGCACTCGATCGCCAGCCCGCCGCAGTCCGCTCCGTACTTCTCCGAGAGTTTTGCTAACAGCGAATCAACCAGCACTTTGGCTTCAGCAGACCGCCCGTACTGGACAACAAGTTTTGAATATTGCAGATCGATCAATTGGCCAATGTATTCGATGCTGAGCGCCGTCCGGATCAGCTTCTCGAATGTGACCGTGGCACCCGTCGTCACAAGCAATTGCTTCATCCTCTCTTTTCTTTCCTGGCTGTTGCCAAGCTTTACAGAGAAAAAAAAAATCAAATAAGCGCCGACCCCCCGCATACATATACACTTACCCCCCAGCTAATAAGATCTGATCATGTCCACCCAGGAGTTGAGAAACAGAGGCTCTAAGAAGGTTTCTCCCGGAGATGCAGCTGTCCAGCAGCGCATCATCGAGCACATGAATGCCTCCCACCGCCACAACCTCGAAGACTTCCTCGTCGTCTACGGCGGTGTTCCTGATGCCGAGGTCAAGGACCCGAAGCTCGACGCCGTCAGCCTCACAGGCATGACGATTTCCTATGCATACGGCCCAGACGCCCTCAAGCAAACTGACATCTCCCAGGATAACAGCGTCCCCTCCGATTCGTCGATTCCGAGACTTGACGTCATCGTTCCGTTTGATCCGGTTCTCAACGACTACAGTGAAGCCCGCGACCGGATGGTCGAGATGTCCAAGAAGGCCGCCGCCCGCCGTGGGTTCAGCGCTTACAAGGTGCGCTCGGTGCCACTTCCAAACACTCTGCTGGAGTTCGTGTACTTCCAGCTTCTTGGCCTCGCAGTGTATCTGTACGTCGATCCAAATGCTGCCTCGCACATTGAAGAGCTATTTGGCCTCTCAAGCCCCACGGCCGCCATGGTCATCAAGTCAGACAAGTGGCTGCTCAAGACCATCTTTGTCATGCATATCACTGAGATCACGCTTGTCCTGAAGCCACTGCTCGAAAAGTACAGAGTCGAGTTCCCTCAGTCGGCGATCGCGTACGCCCTGGGACTCCTTGAGGGCGTCATCTTCATCAACAAGTTTGAGAGGAGTACTGAGAACCCATAACTCTCTGTGCTACCTTTATATCATGATATATCATTACGATTAGGCCTATAAATAAACTTTATCCCAAGGATGCTCGTTGCTATTCCTTGTGCCTGCTCCTGCTTCTGTTCCTATGGCTGTGGCTCTCCTTTATCATCCTTCCACTCGTGGCGGAACATGTGCTTGACAGCCTCGTGCCTTCTTCTGCGGCGCTCCTTGGCACCCATAAGCCATGGGTGGACCTTGGCCGAAAGCTTCTTAATTGGATCGTTCTTCTTTGGCACCCTGAAGAGCCAGTAGAAGAACACCGTCAAAAAGACGTTTACAACGACGTAGACCCAGAAGATGCCGAAGTCTTGCCACCAGGTGAACTCTGTGGCGTTGATCTGAGTCAGATAGGCATCGGTGTTGGACATCTTGCAGTACTGGCACTCAATCATGTTCGTTGGGTCCACCAAGTAGCCTCCAGCGACCTTCATGTATGGCTCCATGTACTCCTGGCAAGTGGAAAGTGGCAAAGGGTTGAACGTGAGCAGCTCATTATCGGCACATGTCACTTTTGCATTGCCAAATGCGGCTCTCATGAAACCAGCGATCCAGTAGGTGAACGGAGAAACACGGTACATGAAGATCCAGAAGCCTGGCAAGCCTGACTTGGAGACAAGAACACCACAGAAGACGAGCGAAACGGAGAACAGAAAGACGGCAATGTTGGCCGCGTTCTGATCGATCTCAATGCCGGCAATGCACATTTGGCCACAGGTAGAACTCCAAACGTAGAATTCAACAACCATCAGCCACAGAACAAGTCCACGAACGTGGGCATCGGTGCCGACGGCATTGTGAGCGAAGTCGACTGGGAAGTAGAAGCAGAGGAAGGCCAGGGTACCAGCGAGAATCATATATGGCAGCTCGACAGTAATCTGTGCCGTGATGAATACAAACCAAGAGAAAGTACGAGACGGCCTTTCTCTGGCTTCGTACAGCGATCTCTGTGTGATGAAATGTGGCAGCATCTGCTCGACAAGGATGGCAAAGACAGCAGTGAACATGAAGATAGCGAACATCTGGTTTTGCAAGCCCTGGATGGTGTTCTTCACCTTGAAGAAGGTGAAGCCCACCAGCAGAGACGCCAAGACACAGAGACTAAACTTCGAGTAGATGTAGTTTGGTGTTCTCCAGTACTGCTGGAACACTCTCTTTGTCACGTAGTAGTACTGAGTTGGAATCGTAGACGCATAGGAGGAGCTCACAAGTTCCTTGTGTTCATCTGTCTCCTCCCTGTCCTTCTCGATTCCAGCCTCGTTGATCTCAGCTAACTCGTCCTGGACAACCTTGTACTGAGGAGAGTCCAGCCAAACCTGGTGCCAATCCCTGTCTGGCTGGACTCCAGGAGCAGCTCCGATAGCCTCCAGCATCCATTCTGCGGGGTTACCGTTCTTTGGGCATGGAATGGAGTTGTTTCCTTCAAAGTACTTGATGAGCGTGTCCGCATTGTTTCCAATCGGGCCAAAGTAAACCGTCTGGCCACCAGCCTGCAAGAGAAGAAGGTTGTCAAACTGCGAAAACAGCATGGCAGAAGGCTGGTGAATGGTGCACATAATGGCCTGACCATTGTTGGACAGCTTCCTAATCAGGCACAGAATCGACCAAGCGGTCTGAGAGTCCAGTCCCGAAGTTGGCTCGTCCAAAAACAGAAGAAGTTTAGGCTTTGCCACCAGCTCAACGCCAATGGTAAGACGCTTCCGCTGCTCCACGTTCAAACCCTCGCCGGGAACACCAACAATTGCATCAGCGTATGCCTCCATCTCGAGCACTTCAATGATATTCTGAACATAGGCATCCTTTTCAGCCTTTGGAACAGAGCTTGGTTGCCGAAGGTAGGCTGCAAACGTTAAGGACTCACGAACCGTGGATGTGCTCAAGTGCAAGTCCTGCTGTTGCACGTAACCAGTGGATCTCTGGAACGACCTATCTCTTGGGGATGAGTTGACCAGCATGTCACCAGTCACGACACCCATAGTCACACGATCGGCAAGCACATCCAAAAGAGTGGTCTTACCTGCACCAGATGCACCCATAAGTGCTGTTAAGGTACCAGGCTTGACCCAGCCATCAACACCGTCCAAAAGGCGACGTGTCGATCCAACATAAGGAATATCATAGCACACGTTATGCCAGTGGAAGATATCCGTACCAGAATCGATCTTAATCTTGGAGTTGGGACTCTTCTCATTCTCGTCATCAAGGAACGAAGGTGTAGAGCTCGTGCTTCCGGTAGGCTGGGGAGCCTCTATGTCACCAGCCCTGGTAGCGAGCCTCTTCTCCTTCTGCATCTTCCGCATGGTAGATCTCAGATAAACAGTCTTCTCGCCCTTCTGTCTGGCACTCTTGTTCACCTCGACTGCAATCATATACGTTCCAAGGAAAAAGATCATAAAGGCGATGGTGATACCCACATTTCTCCACTTGTGAGCGTGATTATACTTGTATGACAGTTCAAGGTATCTTTCACCATCCACATACGACTGACCAGCAATAGATCCCACAGAGTCGCAAGTCTTGAACGTGAGAGGAGCCTCGTTGTAGGAGCCACCCTGTGGGACCAGAGAGGTGCACTCAATCTTCCGTGCATAGAACTCGTTGATCATCATGTCCTCGAACACATACGAAATTGGGTTGATGTAGTTGATCCACCGGGCCCATCCAAGCATATAGTTAACGGGGACAACAAATCCTGCATAGATAGCCATGGCAAAGACGACAAGTGCTGCCGGAGTCATGGCTTGCGAGAGAGACTTGGTGACCGAGCCGATAGTACGGAACAGGTGGGACATGAGGAACATCGAGAGAGTGCCAACCAGGAAGTAGAAGAAGAATGCACCGGCAGTCCGCTTGAAGTTCACCATAAAGTAGAGGGTGACGTTAAAGCTGATGGAAGTCAGGATCTTGGTTGGGATTTCGGACACAATGGAAGCGAAAGCTTCTGCAGATGGGTGGTAAAGTCCATACTGAGTGTGTTTTTCAACAATAGGACGGGACTCATAGAGTGCGAACACTTCCAAGAGAGACATCAGAGAGTTGAAGAGGCAGGCAAAAAATAGGCAAGCACCACGGTTGTATGTAGCACTGGTAGTGTTGGGTAGGTTGTAGAAAATCGAAGAATTGATCAACGACATCACAAAGTTGACAACGACGGTGAAGATTGGCACAGACAAGTTGTTCCGGAGTCTCAGAAATGCTCTCTGGGTCAAGTACTTGATCTGCATGGAATAAGAAACCGTGAATGGTTCTCTAGGAACTGCATGCTTGGCCTGAGATGCGGTCTTGGACTCGTAGATGTGCTGCCGGTACACTTCAACGTTTTCCTTAGCATTGGCAGCGTACGTGTCGATCTCGGCTCTCAGTTCAGCATACTCTGGAGAGGCCTTCCATGCATCCTCGAATTCTTCTGGTGTCTTTGGAACCTTGTCCTCAAATCCCGGCTTTGGAGTGCGCTCCAGGGGAGAAGTCAGGGAGGTGAGGAAGTCTGCAGTGGTCTGTCTCTGTGGGCACTGCCAGCCTTGGCGTTCAAAGAAGTCCTTAGCCTTCTGGGTGTTGCCGAAGAAGATCTGACGGCCTTCATACAGAAGAACGACCTCATCAAACAGGTCGTAGGTAGTCTGGGAGCACTGGTAGATGGAAACGATGGATGTAGTGTCAAGAACTCTCGAAGAGAGCTGGAGGCATCTAACAAAGTTCTCGGCAGAGGCAGAGTCGAGACCCCTGGTAGAGTTATCCCAACACTGCAGTTTAGCTCCGCAGACGGAGACCTCAGCGATGGAAACACGCTTACGCTCACCACCAGAGACACCACGAACGTACTGGTCTCCAACCTTGGTATTGTAGGTGTGCGAAAGTCCATACATGGCAAGGTAAACTCTGGCCATGTGCTCAGCGTATACATCACGCGAGACGTTCTCTGGTCTGTTCTGAGGGACTTTCATAAGTGCAGCAAACTTCAGTGTCTGACCAACTGTCAAATGAGGGAAGTGAGTCTCGACTTCAGCGTTATAAATGACGTCACCACGATAGTTCTTAACGATCTCATGTGGTGTGAGGCCCTCGTAGGTTATGTTAGAGTCAGGGTCGACCTCGTAGCCGTACGTCTGAGCAGCAAGCGTCTTGAGGAAAGTCGAGCATCCAGCACCAGGTCTGCCAAGGACAACACACATGTGTCCTAGCTTGATGAGCCCATCCATCGGCTTGATAATGTCGAAGTTGTTCGTGTTAGGGTGCAGGCGGTCGATCAAACGCTTAGTGAGTTTCTCGATCCAGTTGATGCAGTCGGTCTGGTAATCTGTATCAACGGCCTTACCGTAGCAGTGAAGGTCTTTGTAAAGGACGCCCATTGCGCATGGCTTGTAGTAGGCCTCGTTTGCATCCCGCATAGCCCGCAGGTTCTTGATCCAGTACTTGGAAGAGAAGTCGGGACTGTCGGGGTCAAGCCGAGGGTCGTCCGCGCCGAACGGTGAGATACCGTCGACGGAGATCTGAGACAGTCTAGTGGATTGCCGAGTCAGAGCGTTTCTCAGATTGAGGTTGGTCTGGGCGTCGACCAGACCCTCGTCTTCGGTTCCTGCAGCAGCATGCATGCTACCTTCCTCCGTGGCTGGCAGAGAGCTGGTGCTGCTGTTCATCGTGTTGTGTGTGATTTCACGGGCCAAATCTCTGATCTCGTCGCTCTCCATGCCATTGAAGTCGCTAGGCTCTGGGTCGACGTCGACAGATATCGGTATTACAGATTCGTCAGTGTCAAGGTTTGACATCTCGGTGAAAGAAAGAAGTTACTAATGGACGGGAAAGGGAAGTGCAGAAGTGCGAGACTATGTATGTATATATGACCCAGACCGCTCCCACAGCGGCGGGACGGATCTTCTGGAGACTACGTAGATTTGGTATCGGCTAGCATGTGAATATACACGCCAGTAACAGCCGACAACACTAGAAAAGCGTTATTTGTACGGCAGTGCAAGCTTAAAAAAAAAAAGAAATTCGCTTCTGTGGGGTGGGTGGGAATGCCCAGAAAGTCGATGAGCCCGTAAAGCTCGGAGTGTGTGACTCGGATAAATTTTTGGCAAAAAACACCCGACATCTTAACGCAGGTTCGGCATGAGTGCATGTGGATTTCTTGGAAAGAGTATATATATGGCGTGGCCTAGCAGAGTGATACGATTGCTGTGGCATTGATCTCGAGATTTCTGGTGCACCTTCGCATGAGAAGCAATATGTAAATGTGGAGAGGAGGGGCAGCAAAGAGCAATCACCACTGTAGTGCGAGTTAAAGCGTGGTGTGGACTGTGCGGGTCTGATCGGCGAGATACTACGTTGTAGCGTGGACAGAGTAGCTCTCAACGTTGGCGTTCTTACCCTCTCCCATGTTGACAGTCTTGCTGTTCCAACGGAAGAGTGCAGGGTGGTCTGGAACTGGCCGTCTCTGGACGGCCTCCTCTTCGTCACCGTACTCCTTGCCCTTGAGCTTGTCGAGGTCCCTGACCTTGTCGGCTCTCTTCATGAGCAGCTTGTTGAGCGTGTCCCTCTTCTCCATCTCGAGTTTCTTGATGCTAAAGTTCTTGCGCTTTCTCGCCTGCTCAAGCTTGCGCAGCGCCATCTCGTCATCCGTCATCTTCTTCTTGGATCCTTTGTCCTTGAGCGACAGCAGCGGCTCCACAGCTTCACCGAGGTACTTCTCGCGCTGTCTCTCGGTCATGTGTGTAGGGTCGGGTGTGGTAATCTCGTCGTTATCCAGCTCCTCATCCTCGACGATATCGTCGTCGATCTCTTCTTCGATCTCCTCGATCTCCTCGCCGGCGTCCTCCATTTCTTCGTCATCATCAAGTTGACTCTCGGCCTCTTCAATCTCTTCCTCCTCTTCATCATCGACCTCTTCCTCGTCATCGTATCCTTCTGCTTCATCCCCTTCTGCCTCCTCCGGCGTCTGCGCACGCGAGCTCACCTCATTAAACGCCTGGCGGTCGTGGAACTTTAACTTGACCGGGAACTGGTTCTTTCTGCGGTCTGTGGTCTTTGCCTTGGCCGTGCTTTTCGGGGATTTCTTGCCTCTGCCTCTCTTTGCACTTCTCTTGTTTCCGCCTCTCCTACCATGTGGCTTCCTGTCGCTGTCCACCTCGTCCTCCTCGTCCTCCTCGTCCAGATCGTCGTTAACGTCCAGCCTGAGCGAGTCGTCGCGTAACTTGCGGCGCGGGCGCGGCGGCGGACGGTTCTGGCTGATCCGGCTCGACCGCCGCACCTCGCCTTCGTCGTATGTGTCGTCAGCTTCGCCGTAGTAGTCGTAGTCGCTGTCACTCATGGTTCCTCGGGAAGAGACAGCCTGGCTATAGTATGGGGGAAATATATATATATAGAGGAGTGAAATGAAAAATCGCGGGGAAGTTCGATTTAGTGTACCTCCTCTGATGACAATCTCACTGTCAGAGGTAGATGACCACCTGCGATCGCTGCAGCCTGATGCGCATGATGTGGCGATGGTGGTGGAAGTTGCAGCAGAAGCTGCTGAAGCTGCTGAAGCTGCGGCAGAAGTTGAAGCCGCCGAAGCCGCCGAAGCCGCTGAAGCCGCCGAAGCATACTACTCTAATGGCCCCATACGTAAGTGCTCTCGTTGTAGAATGAAACGGATCCACGAGACGCGGGAGATGCTCGAAAAGTACCAGACTTGTCTCAATTGCCGTCTGAAACGGAAGGTCAAGGCTCGCAAGCAGCGGGCACCTTCAAAACTACCGAACCTGACCGCAGACTGGACCAAGTACCAGGAAAAAGTGGCGACCAACACGCAGGTCGACCTGTTCCAGCACAACTACAGGGACGTCGCAGACGAGTCGCGGTTCCCGCGGTATGCACCACAGGACCTAACGCACGAGATAGTCAAGTCGATCTCGCACCAGCTGATCAACGAGTACATCACCCCCTTGCAAGTTCTGACTGGGTTCCGGTTCGCTACGAGGGACCACCACGGGCCGGCGCTAGATGAGCCCAACCGGGCCAAGAAGATCAGCTGGATGTTCGTGTGCTCGCAGGACAAGTGCCGGCAGAGGCAGTCGCGCAGCGAGCACAAGCGGGCCGTGCCAAACAGACTTAAAACGGAGGAGTGCCACTCGAAGATCACCTTGACGTACGATCTCGTCACGGGTGTCGTCCAGCTGAGCTACAACCACCGGCACCATCCGCCTTACGCTTGGAAGAAGGGGAAGAAGGAGGCGGACGTAGCGGCGGTAGCCCAGGCGCAGGCGGTGATCAACGAGCTTATGGCACAGGACCTCGGTGCTAGTGGTAGCGGCGGGGGTGCGGACGCTGATACGGATCCAGGGCCTGAAGTCCCATATTAAAAGATCCTGTGACAGATAGCGTCGCGTCGATCGACGCACGAGCCTCTAAAAATATATAGATTTATTGTACCTTTCGTACATGGGAAAAAATACCCTCCTCCCTGTCTATCTCAGCCGTTCCCAGTGACCTCGGCAGAATGCTGCTCGATCACATCGGAGGGGTCAGATCCGGATGCAAAAAAAAAAAAAAAATGTAGTAGAGAAGGGCAGGAGAACGCCGGAAATCCGCCAAGTGCCAACTTTGGAGCTGAGGATTTGGGCGGCTTTTTCCCTGGGCGTTTAATGATAGGTAGCCGCCAAAAAAATAATAGAGGACGGTGAGAGAGAGGAATTATAGGGGCAGTGAAAAGAGCAAAAGAGCAATTGGACAGATCTGAGCGGTTGGAGAAGGTTGCGTCGCCCGGAAGCTGACAGCACCGCGCCCTATTGCGTCTACGTGTACAAACTGTACCGGGTGGGGCCGGCCGCCACCGCCAAGGGGGGGTTGTTTCACCAATTGATGTGCTGTGTAGTGTAGGCCAGTTATTGGGCAGGCGCTAACCAGTGTGAAAAAAAAAAAAAAGAAATGACTGCCTCCCAGGCAGGCAGGCAGGCAGCAGGCAGGAAGGAGGCAGGAAAAGCAGGTAGGCAGTCCTTACCCTAGCAGTTAGTTGTGTGCAGTGCGTCGCAGGCCGGTAGTTAGGGGGGTTAATGTTCAATTTCTTTTCCTCCAGCTAGATTATCTTGTGTGTTTTTTCTACTCTTCAAGACCCAATGCCTTCTTCACCAAGTCTAGTGAGATCCATTGGAGCTCCGCTGGCCCGGCGCAGTGTGCTGTCCGGTCGCCTGTTGGCCGGTTTCGCTCGCTCGCTGAGCACGGCACGGCCGATGGCTCCGCCGATGCGCCCGATCGCGCTCAATACTGCCCGTATCTGGCAGCCCTCCCCTTCGTCGATCCATGCCCAGACAAGGTCATTCTCCTTTAGTCCTATCCTCGCCGAGGCCGCCAAGTCCGAGCCGGCCAAGACGGCCGATGCTCCGGCCCAGCCGGCCGATGCTCCGGCCAAGCCGAAGAAGTCCTGGTCCGGCTTCTGGTACAAGTCTCTGGCCGTTATCGTCTTCTCCTCGTGCGCCTGGTGGGCCTGGCTCACCTGGGAGGTGTACAAAGAGATGAACCCTGGTCCGCAGCTTCCGCAGTCGATGCTCAAGGAGAACGGCAACCGCAAGAAGCACATCGTGATCCTCGGCTCCGGCTGGGGCGCCATGTCCGTGCTCAAGAAGCTCGACACCACCCAGTACGACGTCACCATTGTCTCGCCTAGAAACTACTTCCTCTTCACCCCACTGCTGCCTTCCGTGCCTTCCGGTACCATCGACGTCAGATCTATCTGCGACTCCGTCCGCTCCCTCGCCAGACAGACCCCTGGCGAGGTCAAGTTCATGGAGGCCCAGGCCATTGACATCGACCCAAAGGCCCAGCGCATCGAGCTCGAGCACTGCTCCTCTCGTTACAAGGCTGGTGATGCCTTCACCCTCGACCACGCCCCAATCCGCACCTCGATCGACTACGACTACCTAGTCTACTCCGTCGGCGCCACCGTCAACACTTTCGGCATCCCCGGCATCCCCGAGAATGCTTCCTACCTGAAGGAGTCGAACGACGCCACGGCAATCCGTCAGAAGCTGTTCAACTCGATCGAGGCTGCCCGTCTGCTTCCAGAGGGCTCCCCAGAGAGAGCCCGTATCATGAGTTTCGTCGTCTGTGGTGGCGGTCCAACGGGTGTCGAGCTCGCCGCTGAGATCAAGGACTTCATCGACCAGGACCTGTGCAAGTTCATCCCTAACATCGACAAGGAGATGACCGTCTCGCTGATCGAGGCCTCCCCTAACGTGCTCGGCGCCTTCCACAAGCGTCTGATCGACTACACCAAGACCGTCTTCCACGACCAGGGTGTCCACCTCATGACCAACACCATGGTCAAGAAGGTCGACGAGACCAACATCTACTGCGCCCAGAAGAAGCCCGACGGAACCAGCGAGGACATCGTCGTGCCTTACGGCACCCTCGTCTGGGCCGGTGGTAACACCCAGCGTGAGATCACCAAGAAGCTCTCCTCCAAGATCCTCGAGCAGTCTACCGCTAGAAGAGGCCTCCTCGTGGACGACTACATGAAGCTCGACGGCGACGACCACATCTTCGCCCTCGGCGACTGCACCTTCACGACGAACCCACCTACCGCCCAGGTCGCTGAGCAGCAGGGTCACTTCCTGGCCGGCTACTTCAACGACCTCGCCAAGGTTGACGACTACACCTTCCTCAAGGAAAAGAACCCTGAGGACGCCGAGAAGTTCGACAGAAAGATCCAGCGCGTCAAGGAAGGAATGCTCCCATTCAAGTACAAGCACCAGGGTGCTCTTGCCTACATTGGTTCCGAGCGTGCCGTTGCCGACCTCACCTGGGGCTCCTGGTCTACGGTGGCCCTCGGTGGCTCGCTGACCTTCTTCTTCTGGAGAACCGCCTACGTCTCGATGCTTCTCAGCGTCAAGAACAAGATCCTCGTCGTCACCGACTGGATCAAAGTTGGCATCTTCGGCAGAGACTGCTCGAAGGACTCCTAAGCGAAGTGTTCCGGTTCCTGCTCTTTTATTAGTTGTCGTTACATTAGTATAGTTATTAATTAGAGTGTTTGTCTTAGAACGGCTTGGCGCACTTACGCTTCTCGATGGCTCCGCCTTCCGTTGGTACCACCATCGTCTCCCAGTCCAGTGCGTACATCAGCTGGCCCTCTTTAGACTTGGCCAGCACCACCCCCAAGTTGTTCTTGGCTGTGCTCAGGTAGTAGTTCACTCCGTCGCCGAGGGATATCACCTCCGCGCGCACAATGTCTCCTGGCTGGTAGCACTCCCACACGCTCACCTTGTCACGCTCCGTCGACCGGATATCCAGTGATCTGATGATTCCACGGAACTTCTCGCCGTTCTCGTTCGTGGCCAGGTTGGCCTGCATCAACTGCTTCTCGTTGCCGTCGTCTACGCTGAGGATCTCCACGTTGACCCTATTCGTCGAAATCTTCGTCACTCTGGCCAGCACCAGGTCTCCTAGCTTCGGCGTCGTCGACGACAGCTTCACCGTCTGCACTGCATCGTCCTCGTTCTTGCCAATGACGTCCACGGTGCCGTCAGACTCGTTGATTTGCACCTTGCCGACGACCGACGAGACAATGCTGGGGATCTGGCTCCCGTTGTACGTGATCGTCTCTATGCGGCAGTTCTTTCCTGCAATATACTTGGTATTTTGGGACAGAATCGGCACGATCGGCTGCCCTGGAACGACAACTTCTGGCAGGGACATAGTAGGGTGGTCTATATATAATTAGTATGAG
>JADIOY010000237.1:0-14888 GCA_018344475.1 Xiuguozyma silvatica | reverse complement strand
GTTGTTGGCGGCGGCCTGCTGCTGAGACTGGGACTGCTGCTGTTGGATCTCGCTGGAATGCTCCCTGGTTTTTGGCCGGCTGGTTTTCTACTATCTACCGATTCGAACAAGCACTGATGAAGGTGGCCCCCAAACGAAAACGGACCAAGTATTCGAAGAACGGATGCCGCGAGTGCAAGCGACGTAAGATCAAGGTATGTATAGTCTAGTTGAAGACCCGTAAAGCGGGCCCAAACATCCCCCCCACACCTAAATTCCCCACATCTACTAACTCCCAGTGTGACGAAGCTAAACCAGCTTGCTGGCACTGCCGCCGCCTCGACAAAGTCTGCGTGTACATGCCGCCGAAGGTGCGCAAGACAAAGAGACGCCAAGGTGATGACGATGCTCACCAGATCGTTTTCCCGCGGTCCCGGTCCTTCCTGCCGGCCCGGACCGGCCTCCCAGCCGGTCTTCCCGGATCACTCCCTGGATCACTGCCAGGGTCGCTACCAGTCGGTAGCAGTCTGCCAAAGAACGTCGGCGTTGGAGGGTCCCCCGGTGGACAGCCCCTCTCGTTTGGAACGGTCGGATTGGACCAGCAGAACCAGAGAAGGGTGTCGTCCGTCTCGACCGGCCCCATCCTGCTGCCTGTTCCGCAGGCTACCACACCTGCCAGCACGGCCGGCAGCACAGACATGTCTCCTGCCTCCGGACTCTCTCCAGGAGCTCCTCTGATGACAGCGACTCCACCGTACCAGAATCTCGGCTCGTTCAGACAGCTCTGGCTGCCCTTCACGGCTAATGGAATCCCCGGTGCCGCCCCTGGGCCTGGCCCCACCTCGATGCCAGCCGTGCCGAGTATTCCACCGGTTGCCGTGCCGACCATCGTCAAGACCCCTGCTGCCATGTCTTCCGGAATACCACTGCTGGGTACTGGTACCAGCACTATTGGAGGCGGTCGTACCTCGTTCATGGGAATGTCCACCACCCCTGGAGGCACCACTGGTGCTACCCCAACTGACAGACCGGGTGGCTTGCCGATCCCGTCCCCAGCTGGGTCGACGTTCTCCGATGCGTCACCACACAGCTCGATGGGATCCGGCACTCCCGGGGTGCCGTTCCCGGCGAACGACCCACAGCAGACGGCCGCCTCGCTCGCGCAAAGTTTGAACGATATCCTCGCAGGCAAGATCGACGAGGTCAAACTCAACCTAGATGAAGCGCAAGTCAGCTCGCCGTTGTTACAGATGCTTGAACAGGGGCAGTACTACAAGTCGGACTCTGCAAATGGATCGGCAAGCATAGGCGGGGGCAGCAGCGTTGGTGGCTTCACGTCGACAATGCGGGTCGATCAATCGCAGACCGGCTCAGACGGCGTCCCGACTAGCAATAATCCGGCCATTTATGGCGATACAGGCGCCAGTGGGCTGCCGCTGGCAAGACTCTCGATTCCAAAAACGATCATCCCTGTCGTCTCGATCGACTCGTTCAAGCTCGACGGCGACCACAGGAGGTACATGGACTTCTTTTGTGACGACTACGCCAAGGTCATCATGCCGCTCTGCCCGAGTGCCGAGCTCAACCCTGCAAGGGACATCTTGCTCAGCTATGCCAAGGATAACAACTTTTTGCTTGCGGCCATGCTTTCCTGCGGAGCACTTCAGGCACATCGGAGAAGCAACGATCCTAAAGACGAGGCCAACTACTGCAGCTACCTCTCGACGTGCATCCAACTCCTGTCGTCGCTGCTCTCAGAGGAGCAGAAGGTTAAGGAAAAAGTCGAGCCGATGATCTTGACGACACTTTTGCTTACATCGTACACTGCCATGTCGAACATCCAAAAGTGGAGACCCCACTTGAAGGCTGCCAAGGAGCTGCTTGCAGCGTACTCTCAAAACTCCTTCCAGCACAACCGCAACGCTTACGTTCTATCCTTCTGCCGCGCATGGTACTCATCGATCGAGGTTATTGCAGGCATCTCGGCTGCGCAAGGTGGTACGGCAGACAACGAGTTTGAAATCGACTCTATCGTCGTCGAGCTGCCCAACCTGAGGTACTTTTTGCAGACGTTGCACATCTCGCGCGCCGACGACTTCAACATGCTCTACGGCTACACGAACCAGCATGCTGCAACGATGCAGAAGCTCGCCAAGTACATTAGACGGTTCAAAAAGTATCGTGAGGCCAAGAAGAAGGACCCGCGGGCCAACCCTCACATCCATATCCAGGACCTCCACGATCTGTTGGAGGAGGTGACGAGGAATGGGGATTTCTGTATCATTTCGAGGGACGGTATTGTGCCGAAGGACCACTTCATGCACCCGGACAACAACTTGGTTGCCCCTGCAGGCTTCGAGCCGCTTCCTGACGAAGCCGTTCAAAAGATCGAGCTCGACGACGGCAAGGAGGTCGTCATCTCCTGGTGGGACGTGAGCCACCAGTCGTACGTTTGGGGGGCCGTCATTTTGATTCTCTCGATGCTGATGCAGCTGCCAAAGAGACACTACCTGGTGCAGGAGGCTGTGCACAGGCTGCTCAATTTGATGGTGTTTTTGCGTTCGAAGGAGACCATCACCGGCTACGAGCTGATGATGCTCCAGTGCAACGTGTACGTTGCCGCGCTGAACTGCATCGAGAAGGAGGACAGAGAACTAATCCTGAAGTTTTTGGAGTGGCTCAAGTTGATGGGCAACGTCAGCGCTACCCTCCATACGGAGAAGCTGAAGCTGAAGTGGCGGAGGTACGACGAGACTCGGAGAGACCTTGACGTGGAGGCGGAGTTTGACAACACCGACGAGGAGGAGCTCCCTCCCGATGTGATCAGCTACTGATCACCAAAACACCTACACACTACTGCATTGTATACATACACAACCAACACGTCTGGCCAAGAGACAAGGCCATCTTTTTATATACCACTATCTTTTAGGTCACCCTGCCTCTTCCAATTGTACAGCGGACAAGCTCAACCGGCTGCACCGCTGGAGCTACGGCACTGCACATGCTGCGGCACTACCGGCTATTGGCATTTTTTTTCTTTTTTCTTTTTGCGCTGCTTGGTCATGTGCGCGCCCAAATCTTTAAAAAAAAAAGCGTTGCATCTCTCTGTGACTCTTTTACCCCCCAGACTCACCAAGTCTTCTTTCTTTCTTACGGGCCATGTCGACGAAACGCGCCGCTGAGGAGCTCGAAGACTCCACAACTATTGTAGAGAAGCGTGCGAAGCTGAGCAAGTGCGACTTTGTGATGCAGCTGCCGATCGAGCTCGTTGAGATTGTTATCAGGGAGGGAAATCTGAGCCGGAAGGACGTGATAAATCTATCAGAGGCGTCGAGCAGGCACCGTGCGAAGCTGTTCCCGCTCGTGTTCGAGCGGGTTAAGGTGACGTGGGGTGACTTCAAGCAGTTTAAGGAGTCGTTCAAGTCGAAGGAGCTCGTTGAGGCGGCCAGAGTGTACAGCGAGCTGGACGACGTGAAGCGGACCAACTACGGCGAGTGGAACATCTCGCTCAAGGAGTTGTTGGAGGAGTGCCCGCGTCTGTACGACCTGACGATCGAGGTGATGAGCTCTGCGCGGTGCCTGAAGTACCAGGACAGCTTCGACACGGAGCTGTCGGACAAGGTGACGTCGCTGCGGCTGATCAGCCACGCGTCGGAGGCCGCCGACGAGTCGCTGTTCGAGCTGACGCAGCTGCTCAAGTTCCACAGCGTCAAGAGGCTGGTGCTGAACGGGTTCTTCGTGAGCAAGGACCAGTACTTCTTCCCGAAGTTCAAGCCGGACCTGAGCGACTACAAGGAGCGGATCAAGGACGGGCGGCTGGTGGACCTGGAGCAGCTGGAGCTCGTGGACTGCCGCTGGGAGCACCCGTACAACCTGAGCGACGTGTTTGCGCCGAACTACCCGTGCCCGAACCCGATGGTGTTCAACATGACGAACAAGGAGTACACGGCGCCGTCGGAGCTGGCGTTGTACTACAGCGAGGAGTCGTCGTCGTTTGTTGTGTCCGAGCGGTTCCGGTCGTTGATCAACAACGCCGAGGACGAGCAGTTCCTGTTCCAGACGCAGTTCTACGGCCGGCTGCGGGACCTCAAGATCGTGGTACTGAACCGCCACGGGAAGGAAGGGTTCGACTACTACTACCCTTGGCTGGCGCAGCTGAACCTGAAACGGACCTTCGCTGCGCAGAACGAGACGACGGGCGAGCTCGAGAAGCAGTCGATTCTGACGAACCTGGAGAGCATGACGCTCGTCGGTTGGCGATTTGCGACGTACCGGGAGATCTCGACGGTGTTTGCCGTCGAGGAGGGGCTGAAGCTCAACATGAAGCACTTCACGCTGTACATTGTGAAGAACCAGGGCCGGGACGAGCAGAAGGAGGACGAGCAGCTGGAGTTGGCGCGGCAGCGGCTGGAGCGCGCGTTCAACGGTCCGGGAAAGAACAACCACCACTGTGAGATCGAGGTGGGCTTCGTTGACGAGTGTCTATCGGATGGCCGGTATGACGAGATCTTCAGCAAGTACGAGGAGCCTGCATCTGCACCTTAACGCCGAGAGACGCGCAGATCTTTTGGAATTACGGAAATTACTAGGAATATACCACACGCTAGAGACATGCGGGCACCAAGTAGGCACCACCGAATGGACTGACCAGCTCGGCCAGACCTAGCCGAGTCGGACCACCTGGTCCCCGTAGGCTATATCAGTAGAAAACTTACCTCGGTGTTTTCTCCGCGCCCTGTCGTACCCCGCACTTGGGCGCGCTGCTGATTGGGAGGGAAGTGGGGTGGGGGAGGGCAGCGGACGGGTAGCTAGGTCACTGCTAGGCTACGCTGGAAGTGAGGGGAAGGGTAGGAGTGGAAAGTATAAATAGACGGCTGATTACGTGCAACAAGGACCCCACACGATCGTCAGGACGGAAGCACTCCGAGATCTCAGGCTGCCAGGAGAGCCCTGGAGAGCTTGGGTGAGGTGAAAAACTGATTTGGCAGATGGCCGGATTGGGAAGTTCCGGTGGGCCAGCGCGGGTGGTGGGCCAGCGCGGGTGCGGCTGGGCAGGCTGCAACCGGCGAGGTCACGAGGGAAAGACAGGGGGAGGGTGTAGGGCCCGACTCGGAGAGGGTGGAAGAGAGGGTGGAATTTGTGGTCGGGGGTGGTGTAGTTGGGTGAGGCGGAGAGAATACTAGGCGGGGTACGGGGTACGGGGTATGTGGGGTGGAGATCTGGGAGCGTGTGGGGTGGAAATCCTGGGAGCGTGGAGCCGTCCCCTCAATTAGCGTGGAGCCGTCCCCTCAATTATAAGAGGGGACGGCCGAGGTAAGCCAACAAATGCCGGCGGGCACATCTGGGATCTGGGAGCGAGTGATGCCGAGCGCGAGTGATGCCGAGCGCGAGTGATGCCGAGCGCGAATGTAAGCAAGGGCCGAGTGCCGGCCACGCACACACCCGCAGACACACCCACACACACACACCCCACCGCGCACCCCATAACTACCTCGCTCCTGCCCGCGCACCTTCCGGCCGAGCGAGAGGTGATTTTTCACTGCGAATTCTGCGGCGGGCCTCGGGCGGCCGCGCCTTATAAAGACCCCCGCCCCGCATTGGAGCTGCCGCACTCTGCCATCTTCACTCTTTCTCTGTAACAATCCGCCTAGTCCATCCTCGTCACAGTATGTCTGCCATCCTCAAGGAACGTATCAGATACGCCCCATACCTCTCGAAGCTCCGCAGCGCCGAGGAGTGCGTCCCGCTCTTCAAGAACGGCCAGTACCTCGGCTGGTCGGGCTTCACCGGTGTCGGCTCCCCAAAGGCCGTGCCAACGGCCCTCGCCGACCACGTTGAGCAGAACAACCTGCAAGGAAAGCTCAGATTCAACCTCTTTGTTGGCGCCTCTGCCGGCCCCGAGGAGTCCCGCTGGGCCAACCTCAACATGCTCGCCAGAAGGGCCCCTCACCAGGTCGGCAAGCCGATCAGAGCTGCCATCAACGAGGGCCGCACCACCTTCATCGACAAGCACCTCTCCATGTTCCCTCAGGACCTTACCTACGGCTACTACACCCGCGAGAAGGAGAACGACATGCTCGACTACATGCTGATCGAGGCCACCGCCATCACCGAGGACGGCTCGATCGTCCCTGGCCCCGCCGTCGGTGGCTCCCCAGAGATGCTCTCGATCGCCGACAAGATCATCATTGAGCTCAACACCGCCCTGCCATCCTTCGAGGGCCTCCACGACATCGACCTCCCGGTCGCCCCACCTCACAGACAGCCTCTGCCGTACACCAGCGTCCAGCAGAGAAACGGCCTGACCGCCATCCCCGTCGACCCGTCCCGTGTCGTTGCCGTTGTCGAGTCGACCGTGGCCGACGCCGTGCCTGAGCCAACCGCCCCAGACGCCAAGTCGAAGCAGATCGCCGCCCACCTCGTCGAGTTCTTCGAGCAGGAGATCAAGGCCGGCCGCATGCCGGAGAACCTCCACCCTATCCAGTCCGGTATCGGTAACGTCGGCAACGCCATCGTCGACGGCCTCGCCGACTCCTCGTTCCAGCACATGACCGTCTGGACCGAGGTCATGCAGGACGCCTTCCTGCCATACTTTGAGTCCGGCAAGATCGACTTTGCCACCTCGACCTCGATCAGACTCTCGCCGAAGGGATTCGAGAAGTTCTTCAGCAACTGGGACGAGTTCTCCAAGAAGGTCATCCTCAGATCCCAGGTCGTGTCCAACTCCCCTGAGATGATCAGAAGACTCGGTGTCATCGCCCTCAACACCCCTGTTGAGTTCGACATCTACGGCCACGCCAACTCGACCAACGTCAACGGCTCCAAGATGCTCAACGGCCTCGGTGGCTCCGCCGACTTCCTCAGAAACGCCAAGCTCTCCGTCATGCACACCCCATCCGCCAGACCGTCCAAGAAGGACCCTACCGGTATCTCTTGCGTTGTCCCATTCTGCTCCCACGTCGACCAGACCGAGCACGACGTCGACGTCTACGTCACCGAGCAGGGACTCGCCGACCTCCGTGGCCTCGGCCCTAAGGAGAGAGTCGCTGAGATCATCAGCAAGTGCGCCCACCCTGACTACAAGCCCCAGCTCCAGGACTACTTCGACCGTGCCGTCTTCTACTGCACCAAGAACAAGTCCCTCCACGAGCCTCACATCCTGGCCGACGCTTTCAAGATGTACGCCAGCCTCGAGAAGAACGGCACCATGAAGCTGGACAGCTGGGACACCAAGTTCTAACTGAACTCCATCCTCACCTATTACTATTCCGAGCTATATATTCCGAGTTGATCTCGGTCAAAATAAAATCACTGCGACCCACCCACCGTACTGTATAGGCTATACATATTTCCCTCCTTTCTGCCGGGCCAATCAACTGCGCGAAAATGTCCTGCCTGACCTGACTCCTCGGGACCCCGCGTCGCCGAGAAAAATTGGGGAAAATAGTGGAAAATGCTGGGGAAGGTTCATCTGCAGGACGCTCGGCCAGATTTTTCAGCGCGGGGCAGCGCCGACGGGTGGCCTCCAATTCTCTCCCCTTTTCGCACCACCCTTCCGGTCCTGTTGCAACCACCACCGAAGACCCCAAACATGTCTAAGAACATCAAGGACACCCTGAACGACGCCGTCAACAGCCTCGACGACAGAATCGACTCGATTGAGCGCCAGGTCGGCCTCAAGCCGGCCCTTCCAAAGGCCCTCAGAATGGTCCTGATCGGCCCTCCTGGTGCCGGCAAGGGCACCCAGGCTCCAAACCTCTCGAAGAAGTTCTGCGCCTGCCACCTGGCCACCGGCGACATGCTGCGTTCGCAGGTCGCCAAGCAGACCGAGCTCGGCAAGCAGGCCAAGACCATCATGGACCAGGGCGGTCTCGTTCCAGACGAGATCATGGTCAACATGATCAAGGACGAGCTGGCCAGCAACCCGAAGTGCGCCAAGGGCTTCATCCTCGACGGCTTCCCAAGAACCATCCCTCAGGCCGAGAAGCTCGACGACATGCTCGCCGCCAAGCAGACTCCCCTCGAGAAGGCCGTCGAGCTCAAGATCGACGACCAGCTCCTCGTCGACAGAATCACCGGCAGACTCGTCCACCCAGCCTCCGGCAGATCCTACCACAAGGTCTTCAACCCACCTAAGGTTGAGGGCAAGGACGACGTCACCGGCGAGCCTCTCGTCCAGCGTTCCGACGACAACGAGGAGGCCCTCAGAAAGCGTCTCGTGACCTACCACAAGCAGACCGAGCCTATCGTCGAGTACTACCAGAAGACCGGCATCTGGGCCGGCGTCGACGCTGCCCAGACCCCAAGAAACGTCTGGAAGCAGATCCTCAACTGCCTTGGCCAGAAGCCTGCCGCTGCCCCTGCCGCCCCTGCTCCAGCCGCAACTGCCTAAGCGTCTTGCAGTCCGACACATTCTGTGAATGATTCTATGTCTATATAACAATCGATTCGACGAAATGTCCATCTCCTCTCGTCCAAACCTGTAGCTGTAGCTAGCTAGCTGTAGCTAGCTAGCTGTATTGCGGGTATTTCCTCTAAATTTAGAGGCAATTAATTCTACCCTCTTTACACCAATGTCCTTCTTTAAGTCGCCTCTCGACATCGAGCTCAGGCTCGACGGCGAGGACTCCCGCGAGAACGTCGAGGTCAAGAACTCCAAGGGCCGAAAGGACCGCATCCCGCTCTACAAGGACGGCGAGACCGTCAAAGGACAGGTCACCATCCGGATGCGGGACAACAAAAAGGTCGAGCACCACGGTATCAAGATCCAGCTGCTCGGCACCATAGAGATCAACAACGACGGCATCCACGCGAACGACTTCCTCTCGCTCGCTCACGAGCTCGCCAGCCCTGGCGAGCTCCGCCACCCGGAGACGTTCCAGTTCGAATTCCGCAACGTTGAAAAGCCGTACGAGTCCTACCGTGGCATCAACGTGCGCCTCCGCTACTACCTCAAGGTGACCGTCAGCAGGAAGAGCGCCGACGTGATACGCGAGAAGGAGCTCTGGGTGTACCAGTTCCAAAAGGCCGAGGACGGCAGCGTCAGCGACGGCACCACCACCGCCGGCAGCAGCAGTGCCGGCGGTGCCGGCGCAGACGAGGGGGAGCCGCAGCCGACCTCGATGGTCAAGATGGACGTCGGCATCGAGAACTGCCTGCACATCGAGTTCGAGTACTCGAAGAACCGGTACTCGCTCAAGGACGTCATCGTCGGCCGCATCTACTTCCTGCTCGTGCGGCTCAAGATCAAGCACATGGAGCTGTCGCTGATCAAGCGCGAGACCGTCGGCTCGCCGCCGAACCAGAAGAGCGAGTCCCAGACGGTTGTGCGCTTCGAGATCATGGATGGAGCTCCAGTTAGAGGAGAGACCATCCCGATCCGCCTCTTCCTCGGCGGATTCGACCTGACCCCGACCTACAAGGACGTCAACAAGAAGTTCTCCACCCGCACCTTCCTCAGCCTCGTCCTCATCGACGAGGACGCTCGCCGCTACTTCAAACAGAGCGAGATCACCCTCTACAGGGAGGAGTGACCACACCCTCCCTCACTATGCTATATCATCGTCGTAATCAAATCACACTGTACTATAAATGAGCCATCGGTTTAAATTTCCGTTTCCAGACTTTTCTTCGATAGCATGCACTACTCGACGGAGCTCTCGTACAACTCGTCGGGCTCAAGGGGCAGCACGCTGCCCTTCTACTCCGACAAGGTCCTGCTGCCGCAGTCGATCTTGGAAGGTCTGATTGAGCAGCAGCGCCAGGAGGGGTTCTCCCAGTTGCCCCATCCGTTGATCTTCCGCCTCAGTACGCCCTCCAGCAGATGCTACGCCGGCGTTAAGGAGTTCATCTCTAACGAGGGCGAGATCGAGCTGCCGGGAGGCCTCGTTGAGAAGCTGCACATAGCTAGCTCGGTGACGGCCGTGCCGGTCCAGGTGGAACTTGTGGACGACTTGCCCAGGGCCACCAGTCTCACCTTGAAGCCGTATCAGCTCTACGACGATCTGGCCACCGACCAAGACTGGAAGTGGTTCCTGGAGGCCAAGCTGACGGCCGTCTACACCACTTTGACTCAGGGCGATATCCTCTCGTTGCGGGACGAGGAGACCGTTGGCAAGATCTACAAGCTGCAAGTGAGCAAGGCGGCTCCTGGAAGGACGGTGTGCATCGTAGACACAGACATTGATCTCGACATCGAACCGATCGACGTCGGCATGGCCAAGGCGATGTCCGACAATAAGCCGGCGGAAACTGTGCGTTTGACTTCGGACGGCAAGCCGGTGACCGTTGATTCCACTGGCGGAAGGCTCCAGCTGATAGTGCCCGAGGCCAAGACCGCCACAATCACCTGCAACATGGACTTTGCCACCGGCGACCGCTTTGCCGGCACCAGCCGGTTCCGCCAGTCGACGGTAAACCAGGGAATGAAGGAGCTGTCGGTGACGGGCGAGGAGGCGTATATCGTCCCGCTGGGCACAGAGTTTTCCGAGGCCAAGTTCGCTGCCACCTACGGCTCTGCTCCGACGACGACGACGACGACGACGACGACGTCGAGCTCGATGCCTCAAGTCGACGCCGACCACGTCGTCTGCTCCAACTGCGGGTCCATAATATCGAAGCAGTCCCAGTTCATGCACGAGAACTTCTGCCGCCGCAACAACATCAAGTGCTCCAAAGGTTGCGGCGAGGTCTTCCTCAGGCAGATCCCAGAGACCCACTGGCACTGCTGCAACACCTACGGCGACACCAAGGAGTCGCTGGCTGTCCACACTGAGTACTGCCACGACGGACCTGTCAACTGCACCCTGTGCGGAGACTCGCTACCAAACAAGCAAGGGTGCGCCGTCCACCAGGCCACCGAGTGCCCAAGGGCAATGCACGAGTGCCGCTTCTGCCACCTCGTCGTGCCTCGGGGAGAGCCAACTCCTCAGTCAACTCTCTCTGGCATGTCCGAGCACGAGTACGGCTGCGGTAGCAAGACGACCGAGTGCTACAAGTGTGGCAAGGTGCTGCGTAGAAGGGACCTGGCGGCACATCTGCGGCTTCACGAGATGGACCGGGTCAGCAAGCCGAAGCCTACGATCTGTTCCAACGTCAACTGCATCCGCCCAAGGGGGGGAAATATCCTGGCGTTATGCGACGTCTGCTTCGGACCACTCTACTCGACAGCCCACGACCCAACGCACATCCGTCTCAAGTCCAGAGTCCAGAGACGGTACATCATTCAGTTGCAAGATGGATGCGGACATAGCTGGTGCCAGAACAAGCTGTGCAAGACATCGAATGTGCCAAACAAGCCGAAATTCGACTCCTTTGACGACATTTTGCTGGCGGTGCGCACGAAACTCGTCCCGAAGGATATAACCACGAGCCAGCAGTACTCGTTCTGCGTCGACGAGGCAATGACACAGAAGGAGTCGATCGTGGAATTGCTGCAGCTGGACTCGGAGATCGCCCAGTACGACCGAACATGGATCTGCAAGGCAACAAACGAGTCGACGATTAGACAGGGAGACGATATGGGTAACGTTGGCAGGGTCAGGACGTACCTGAGAGAACACGGGGTGAAGACCGACGAGGAAAACAACTAGTACTAATAGAGCTTATAGATGGTTGTATTATAGTAGAGAGAGAGAGAGAGAGAGAGAGTGTGTGTGTGTGTGTGTGTGTATGTGTGCGTATGCGCGCGTGTACGATGCTGGGCGAGTTTTTACTTGAACAACTTCTGGACAGAGACACCGCCCTCGTCGGCCTTGTTCATGACCTTGGCGACGGCCAGCTCGAAGTCCTCCTGGGTGACGTGGATACGGCGCTCACGGAGTGCGTACATACCGGCTTCCGTGCAGACGCCCTTGATCTCGGCACCGGAGCAGCCGTTCATCTTCTCTGCGATCTTCTTGAGGTCGATGCCTCTGGTGAGGTTCATCTTTCTGGAGTGGATCTTGAGGATGTCGGCGCGGGCAGCGAGCGATGGTGGCGGGAACTCGATCTTTCTGTCGATTCGTCCCGGTCTGAGGAGGGCGGGGTCGAGGATGTCGAGTCTGTTGGTGGCCATAATGATCTTGATGTCCTTGGAGGACTCGAAACCGTCGAGCTGGTTCAAAAGCTCCAGCATGGTACGCTGGACCTCGGAGTCGCCGCCGCCGGAGCTGGACTCGACACGGGAGGAACCGATCGAGTCGATCTCGTCCATGAAGATGATGGAAGGTGCGTGCTCGCGCGCCATGACGAAGAGCTCGCGGACCATGCGCGAGCCTTCGCCGATGTACTTCTGGACGAGCTCGGAGCCGGAGACACGGATGAACTTGCAGTCGGTGTGGTGGGCGACGGCTCTGGCGAGGAGGGTCTTTCCCGTGCCAGGAGGGCCGTAGAGGATGACGCCCTTGGGCTGGGCGATTCCAAGGGACTCAAAGAGCTCGGGGTGCTTGACGGGGAGCTCGATCACCTCCTTGATCTCCTTGATCTGCTTGTCGAGGCCGCCGACCATGTCGTAGGTGGAGTCCGGGACCTTCTCGACCATCATGAGGGAGACGAGCGGGTCGACCTTGTTTGGGAGGATCTTGTGGAGCTCGTAGGTGTCGCTTCTGAGGCAGACGCGGAGGCCGACCGTGAGCTTCTTGATGTCGATCTCGGGCGACACGTTGACGACGTACTTGCCCTCCGGGTGCACCTTGACGAGCACCTTCTTCTTGCCCATCACCTTGACGACCTCGCCGACGTAGGAGCCCGGCTCCTGGAGCAGCTTGAGCTCGTCCTTGAGGGATCTGACTTTGCCGTTGAGCTTGTTTCTCTGCGCCTCGAGACGGCGGAGGTTCTGCGTCTTCGAGGCGATCTGGATCTCGTAGTCCTGGATCTTCTGCTCCAGGTACGGCTTGATACCGCTGTCGTGGGAGAGCGCGGTGGCCATGTTCAAAGAAGGGAAAGAAGGGAAAGAAGGGAAATGGGCAAAAATACACACTCTAGAAATTGGAGGCGAAATCGCCGCGAGAGGCCGCGAGAGGCCGCGAGAGGCCGCGAATGCGAGGAAACGATGGGGAGAAAACTACGGGGAGGAATCTACGGGGAGGAAACTAGGGGGAGTTTTTCAGGGGTATTCTCTCCGCTGAGGTTAATGAAGACTTCTACCTGGCTGCCGATCCTCGGGGCGCTCGCCACACTAGCGGCCGCCAAATCGCCGGCAACTTACTGCCGGTGTTCCTGTGCCAAGCAGTACGCGCTCTACACGGTGGACTCGTGCAAAAAGTGCACCGTCGACTACTGCCTCGAGCAAGGGCCGGACCTTTGCAAGGACAGCGGCAGCGACGAGTCCGAGGCCGAGCAGGTCGCCGTGCAGTGCTTCCAGCGCGAGTCGGTGCGTGACGGCCTCGTAGTGTACGGATTCCTCTGTCTGATTGCCACGCTGCTGATCATGGTCGTCGCACGGAGGTACCTCTAAAGTGCGCACCATACCGCCCATCCGCCTCATAAATAGCATAAATAGCATTAATATCTTTGATCAAAGAGACTTGCCATGTAGCAGCAAAGAACTGACCGTCCCATCAGCCCCAATCGGTTAACCCAATCGGTTAACCCAATCAGTTAACCCAATCAGTTACCCATCCCATCTGAACTCCCTCCAGCTAGCACGGGGAGCAGCGGCGGTGATTGCCTAAATAGGAAGGAAGGGACGGGTGGAATGGGGAGGTGGTGCAACATTTTTTTGCTTCTGGGAGGGCAATTGTCCACAGAGAAGTAGATGGATCTAGTCATACCAGCTTTTAGATTATGATAGACGCCTCTCCCACCAACAGAACACTCCCTGGTCCCCCTAGCCATCCTGCCATCCCCCCCTAGTCCCTCCATTCCTGGGCGCAAATTTTTGCAGCTTTTTTTTTTTCCTTCCAGGCTTGCCCACCTTTTTTTTTTTTTTTTCCACCTCCTTCGAAAATTTTTATATAATAAGTTTGCACCCCCCGTAATTCCTCCCCCCTTTTCCCACCCTGTAAAGCAAGCAAATAAAGCAAGATGTCTGCCCCTGCACAGAACGTTCCTGAGTTCAAGCTGGTCCTCGTCGGCGACGGCGGTACCGGAAAGACGACCTTCGTCAAGAGACACCTGACGGGAGAGTTTGAGAAGAAGTACATGGCCACGTCGGGTGTTGAGGTGCACCCGATGTCCTTCTACACCAACTACGGCGAGATCCGCTTCGATGTGTGGGACACTGCCGGCCAGGAGAAGTTCGGCGGTCTGCGTGACGGCTACTACATCAACGGCCAGTGCGGCATCATCATGTTCGACGTGACGTCGCGTGTGACGTACAAGAACGTGCCTAGTTGGTACAGAGACCTGGTGAGAGTCTGCGAGAACATTCCGATCGTGCTCTGCGGCAACAAGGTCGACGTGAAGGAGCGGAAGGTGAAGGCCAAGAACATCACGTTCCACCGCAAGAAGAACCTGCAGTACTTTGACATCAGCGCCAAGTCGAACTACAACTTTGAGAAGCCGTTCCTGTGGCTCGCCAGAAAGCTCGTTGGCAACAACCAGCTCGAGTTCGTCGAGTCGCCAGCCCTCGCCCCACCAGAGGTTTCGGTCGACAAGGACCTGATGACCAAGTACCAGGCCGAGATGGACCAGGCTGCTGCCATGCCGCTGCCTGACGAGGATGACGCTGATCTGTAAGCCGGCGGTGGCCGGCGGTGGCCGGGCGGTGGCCGGGCGGTGCGACGTTGTTGCCACAGCCCGGCAGTAGCCTTGTGGCCATAGCCCCATCCTTCTGTCATTGACAGGTGTAATTATATAGTAAGATCTGATTTACAGCAAGAAGGTTTTTTCCTAGCCCATATTTTTCTTGATCCAGCCGATCAACTCTAGTAACCACCACTCTACCACTCCCCGAGTACGTAATCCGCTACCGCCGGATCACGTAA
>JADIOY010000236.1:0-14904 GCA_018344475.1 Xiuguozyma silvatica | reverse complement strand
GCTCCGTGGAGACGAAGCAGCCGAAGCGGAAGAAGGCGGGCTACTCGCGCAAGGGGTGCCTCGAGTGTAAGAAGTCCCATTTGAAGTGCGACGAGACGAGGCCCGTCTGTCTCCGGTGCCGAAAGCGTCAGACGACCTGCACCTATTCGACGAAGTTCGTTGTTGAAGGGGTCATGGAACACGGAACGAGGGAGCGAGGCCGCTCGCTCAATCTACTCGTCAGCTCCAATGTTGCAACAACGGAGGCCAAGCTGCATGAGACTACTGCAGCTGACGTCACCGCGTCATCAGTCGGCGAGATCTCATCAATTCCTAGAACCAGCGCTACCATTGCTCCCTCGCTCCCGGCAATCCGCCCAGTCCTGCCAGCGGCCCCGATACCCGCGCACACACAGATCCGCCGGCCGCTCTCGTTCGTTCACGACAGAACTGACCTCCGCCACCTACTCAATGCCGCCACATCGCCCGAAGATGGCGGCTGGCCACGGTTGAAGGACTTGATCCACGCTCCGCCAAACCTTGAGAGCCTCGATATCACAATCCTCGCCGGGTCTCGGAGACCGAACGACAAGCTCTTCCAGCTGAACTGGCGCAATGCATCCACACTAGAGTGCCTTCATACCCTCACAACGTACGATCCGATCTACCGCGGTGAGGTGACCACCGTCCCAACCGACCTCGTCTGGACGCTCTGCCGCATCACCCAGTATTTTTACATGCTGGCAATGTACACGGACGAGCAGGTTCCCCACCTAATGGAGCTGCTTAAGGAATTCAATGGGCCCATCGTTGACCACACGATGCTCTACATCTGCTCAGTCTTCATGCAAAGGTTCTACCGGATACATAGAGAGCCTGGCCCCGCCGAGCGATGGGCCAGAATGGGCACTGCCGCTTTGAAAATGCTGCTCCCACACATCGACTCCTCCCTGTCGAGCGCGGCGGCCTCTTTTGAGCAGATGGTTTGTGTGACATTCGCTGTCACTGCACTTCTGTCCATAAGCTGCCATGATGGCGATTCCTCATGGAGATCGAACTTGAAGAGCTGCCACCTGCTGCACGACAAGGTGGGTGTTATGAAGCACGAGCACGAGCAGGAGCACGAGCACTCGAACGAGCTGTTCCGGGTTTCCCAAGAGTTGCTCTCCAAAATAGACTTCCTGGCAATGGTTTCCTCGGACAACGGGACCGACAACTTGGTTCACCCAATTCTTCCCTTCTGTGATGGCACAGAGGGGGAGATCAGCCCGGTCTGGGGTTTCAGCACCCAGTTCAGCACCATCTTTGAAACCCTGTACCAGTTTGTCTCGTCCGAGTTGCAGCAGGGCTGCAACATCAGCGGCACGAACGTCTTGAGTTTGGTCTTTACAAAAAAGGTTGAGGCCGTCAAGCACTTCGGGTACCAGCTGCTGTACGAAATAGAGAGGCTGGAAATAGAGCCGCCCGACTGTGCCGATCTCTGCATGGAGATCACGCTGCGCAAAGTGAACGAGGCGCTCAAGAGATCGCTTGAGTTCTTCATGATGTTCTTCTTCGTTGGAAAGAGGGACAAGGCAAAGACGACGGCCTCGCTGACACAGACTCTCGAGGTCATCTACGGCATTCCGTACCTGGACACCTGTGGAGTCTCGCTCGTCTGGCCGATCTACACCTGTGCCTTGGGTGCACTGGCCATCGAGTCCACCAAAGTGTACGACTCGTACGTCGATATACTGAAGAAGATGGGCCAGAAGGGAGTTGCAGTGGCACAGAATGCCATTGTTCGCCTGAAATTCGTCGAAGATAAGATTAAAAGGAGGGACTTCGATCATCTCGCAGGGAATTGTGACGATTTTGTACTTTAATGAATTGGAGTTTTACTTGGAATCAAAGTGCGGGGTAAATACGAAACCAACATTCCTCTCTCTAACGAGCATGGACTTCCTGCGAACAACTATTACGACACTATAGAGGTATAACAATGTGTACGACCATCAGTCCCACTCATCTAACCACGCCAGCGAGTTCCCTGATCACGACACACAAATTGTTGCAAAGACTACAAATTTCACCTCCACCGAAACACCAGCAAAAGCACCAGCAACAACCCCAGCAAAAGCCCCAGCAAAAGCACCAGCAGAAACACCAGCAACACCCGTACATCCCAGATCTGGGCGATTCTGTACACCTACACACCCAGAGAGTGCACCCCACCTCCTAAGCTTACCTCCCACACTGGCGGCCGCACGGCTGTAGCGTGGACCAGCCTGCACTCAGGTATTTTCCAACGTGCGAGCGCAGCCGCTCACACGTGCCGACCATACGTAATATTACTTTCTCCTGCCTGCTGCAAATGAGGGGGTGCTTGGCACGGGCCCGGGTGTGACAGCGGGTCGAGGCAGCCTCGTTCAAGCTGTGTGTGGTCGGTACGATTGGGTCTTCAGGGAAGCCCCCTCCCCCTCTCCCACATTCCGTCCACCCACTCGTCCCGTTCCCCATCCCCGTAATTCGTAGCGTCCCCCCCCCTCTAGTGCAATTTCTTTCTGCTCCCCCCCCGACCTTCCTGTCTGATTGTGGGAACTGCAACGATTTTTTAATTGACTAGTAGACCGATTGAGTTTTTGCGGGGCCAGCAGGTGCGAACCACTTTTCCCCTCCCATTTTAAACCTCACCACCGTTCTATCCTTTCCTCTTCTCCACCTTTTCCCACCATGCTGTTCGGAGTGAAGCTGCAGAACGAGATCTACCCGCCGTGGAAGAACTACTACATCGACTATGAGGGCCTCAAGAAGATGCTCAAGGAGAACGTCATCGTCGACGGCGCCCAGTCTTGGACCGAGGAGGATGAGAAGGCCTTTGTTGCCGAGCTCGACTCGGAGCTGACCAAGGTCTACTCGTTCCAGGTGTCCAAGTACAAGGAGATCGACCAGGGCATCTCGAAGTTGGAGCTCCAGACCGAGAAGTACCTCGAGGAGGTGAGCAACGGCAAGAAGTCGACGCTCGACACCCAGGCCTTTGAGAAGAAGCTCGAGGACCTGCTCGAGGAGACCAACGAGCTCGACCACTTTGCCCGCCTCAATTTCACCGGCTTCAACAAGATCGTCAAGAAGCACGACAACCTGCACAAGGGCTACTCCGTCAAGGCGCTGCTCAACGTCAGAATGAAGTCGCTCCCTCTCAACAACATCTCCGAGGACACCTCCCCTTACCTCTACCGTATCTCCGTCCTCTACGCTTTCCTCAGAGACACCATCCACGACAAGGACATGTCCTCGTCGCTCTCGAGCTCGATCAAGCGCCTCTCGACGTCCGGTAAGCTCTCGACGACCCCGTCCGCCTCGGTCTCCGGCAAGGAGAACCTCAAGGTGCTCAAGTTCTGGGTCCACCCTGACAACCTCATGGAGCTCAAGACCACCATCCTCCGCCACCTGCCAGTCCTGATCTACAACAACCAGATCGGAGACAACGACAACGACGACTACATCTCCGACCCAACCATCACCTCCCTCTACTTCGACAACCGCTCCTTCGAGCTCTACAACGACAAGCTGCTCAAGCAGAAGTCAAAGACCCCATCCATGCGCATTCGCTGGACGGGCAAGCTCAAGGACAACGACGAGGTCACCCTTGAGAAGAAGACCTTCGAGTACGACACCGGTGACGAGGAGTCCGTCAGAGTCAACCTCAAGCCAAAGTACGTCAACGACTTTATCTTCCCTGACAACGTCAAGGGCGCGGCCAAGCCGTCCGCCGCCTCTGCTTCTGCCAAGGCCGGCGTCGACCCAACTGAGATCCCTGACGAGAACCTCGCCGAGATGTACGAGGACCTCGGCTACCCTCCCGCCCAGACCGGCAAGGCCCCACTCACCTTGGACAGATACGTCCAGCGTCTCGAGCGCAAGGGCCTCCAGCAGTCCACCATCGACCGCTACGCCAACAGCTACAAGGAGATCCAGAGCTTCATCGAAAAGCACGACCTCCAGCCAACCATGCGCTCGATGTTCACTAGAACCGCCTTCCAGATGCCAGGCGACTCCCGTCTGAGAATCAGCATCGACTCCGACATCCTCTTCGTCCGCGAGGATGCCTTCGACCCTGACAGACCGATCAGAAACCCTGACAACTGGCACAGAACCGACATCGACTCGAACGTCAGCAACCCATTCCTCATGCTCCGCAAGGGTGAGTACTCCAAGTTCCCATACTCGGCCATGGAGATCAAGATCTCTTCCTCGATCTTCAACAACCCTAACTCGAAGACTCTTCGTTGGGTCTCCGACCTTGCGAACGGCCACCTCGTCAAGGAGATCCCTAACTTCTCTAAGTTCATCCAGGGTATCTCCACGCTCTTCCTCGAGGACGACAACCTTGAGATCCTGCCATTCTGGCTGCCAGACCTCGACACTGACATCCGCAAGGATCCAGAGCAGGCCTACAAGGACAACAAGAACAAGCAGCAGAAGATCGAGAAGGAGGACGAAACCCTCAAGAACCTCCGTGCCAAGATCAGCGAGACCCCAGCACCAATTCCGAAGAGCGGCACCAGCCACTTTGACCACATTGTTGGTGACGGCGAGGACCTCGACGTCGACTCCTCGGACGACGAGTCATCTGCCACGACGTCGACTCCAGCTACTCGTACCTCGACGGAGCCTTCTGACCCAACCAAGAACTCGGTCAACGCCGTCAAAGAGGTGTCGGAGCAGGAGGTTGCTCGCAGACCTTCCCAGATCAGAGCTCCACCACCGGCTCCAGTCGACCCTTACGCCGACGAGCCTCGCCACCCAATGAAGCTGGCTAAGTCGAAGCACTTCCAGCAGCACGAGGACTTCAAGGAGACTTTCCTGCCAATGTTCACCAAGGCCTCGAAGCTTGAAGGCTACGAGTCCGAGGACGAGGAGGTTGTCATCCCAGCCGGCGTTGTCAAGCCTAAGCAGCTGATCCGTAAGTCCGGACCTATCAAGGTCGAGGCCAAGGTTTGGCTGGCCAACGAGAGAACTTTCGTTAGATGGCTGCACGTCACTTCGCTGCTGACTGTCGTCACATTCTCGATCTTCTCCTCGCTCGAGTCCACCCACTTCCCCGAGCTTGCCCAGGCTACTGCCTACATCTACTTCGCCCTGACCCTGTTCTCTGGTGTTTGGGCCTACGCTATTTACTCGCGTCGTCTTGATCTGATTAAGATGCGCTCCGGAAGACACCTTGACGGTATGTTCGGACCACTCGTTATTGCCGGCGCCCTTCTGCTCTCGCTTGTTCTTGAGTTCTACGTTGGTGTGAAGAAGTACGCCGAGTCTAAGGCTATCTTTGCCATGGACCCAACCACACAGGCCTTCCTGCTCGACCAGCCTAGTGCTGAGACTCAGGAGCTGCACCCACTGCTCCAGTGGGCCCTCAGAAAGATGGTGAGCCTGGTCAACTAAACTTCAGGGGGATACGCAAGCTCTCGGTCACGCACATACACACACACACACTCTCTCACACTCACACACACAACCGAAAAAAAACCCCTTGGTCTATACTATAACTTAGGCAATGTGTTTGATATTAGTAAATAGAATTGTAACCTATGTTAGGTTTGGGTCGTAGCAAGGTGCCGCTTGATATGGTTCGTCCGGTCCTCACTCATTAGAGTTTCGTTGAGGCTCTCACGAGTGTCATAATCGCCTGGTAGTGTCCTGCCTGCCACTATATCGTTGATGTGATCGGTGCGACCATCGTAACTGCACAGACAGGTAAGGAAGATCTTGGTGTTGACGAGTAGGTTGAAGTCATCGACTTTGTAGAGATTCTCCGACTCGAACAGCTGGTTCATGTCCTTGCTCATCAGCATCAGACCGTAGGAGAACCGTAAGATCAAGGTAGCATTCTGCGTGATAAACAGGGGGTAGAGCCTATTCTTACTCTGGGTGTACATGTGCGAGATTGGATCGTGAATGTACGAGTTGGAGCCCAAGAACCTGATCGGGTAGCGCAGAGGGATGCAAAGGTATTTGGAGAGCCTCAGCATGACGAGCGTCAGATATCCCATGAGGGCGTTAAGTTGATGCATCTGAGTGCGGGTCATCTGGTTGAGGATCTTGACGAGCTGGGTAGTGGATGCCGACGTCGGGAACTGGTAGCCAAAGAGCTGGAAGCTGTACTTTGTGTCGCTCGTTCTAGAGCTCGTCGGTTCGATCGGGAAGATGTACAACAGGTCTTTGGCAACACGCGACTTCTCTGTGTTGAGCTGCGCCGTCAGTTCGTCCAACTTGATGACGTACTCGGCCAGCTCATCCCTCATGCCATCGAAAGAATCACCGACTGGGGAGACGGGTAACGGAACACGCTCGTGCGCATGCGACGCGATAGAGTTCAACTGGACAACCTCTTTCTTGCTTGCCATACTTTTCCGTTTGCGCTCAAGTTTCTTCTGGAGCTGGAAGTTCCGGTACTTCTGAGCCTCGACCAGTTCACGGAGGTACTCGAGACGAGTGTTGACACTCTGCTTGCATTTCTCGAGAGCCTGCTCGGAATCTTGATCGTCCAACACAGCAGATATCCTCTCACTGAGATGCGACCGGACACCCTTCAAGTCCCTGACACAGACCTCTAGATTGTCGAGTTTCATGATCTGGTCGTACGAACAGGTGGTGAGCGGATTGTTGTAGGACAGAATGCGCTTGTTGACAGCGGCGAGGTACTCGGCCTGTAGCTTCTTGATACCTTCGACAGAGCTCGCCGTGATTGAATCGGACATCACGTAGTAACACCCGTCGGAGAGACTGATCAACAGGAAGTTCGGCTGGTTTCTAAACAGTTCCCAGATCTTCGCGGGCTCGTCACCAACGTTGACCAGCAACGACAGTTTGATGTGGTACTCACAGAGGAGCCGCCAGGTTCCCTCCCGTCTGATGAAAAGGTTCAGCGTCATCGACTTCTGGCTAAAGTCGGAAAAGTCCAGTTCCTCCTGGACGTTCGGCTGGCCTTCAAAGACCCTGCTGATATAGACCGGATCGTCGAGGTTCATGAATCTGTTCAACGAGTAGAACGAGTCGAAGAAAGTATGCTTGCCCATCTCCTGGATCTTCAACTGCCGCTGTAGTTGGTCATCTAGGCCGAGTACGAGGTGTCTCTCTATCGTACTGACCTCACTCGGAGCCGGTGGTGGGTCGTCAAACTCATCTTCTCCATCCTCGTCTGCCTCGTCATCGTCTTCATCGTCGTCGTTATCTATAGAGTCGGTCGAGTGCGCATTCATCCTTTGCAGCCGCATGAACGACCGAACATGGTTCAACTGGCCCGCAGACTTCTTCGTCGCCAGCTTGTGGTCCACCGTAGAGCTGCCAGCGACCTGCCGCTCCTCAGCGGCGACGCCTCTAGCAGCCAACCCGGCATCAGAGGAGGCCCCAACATAGTGTATGTTTGCGATTGTGATCGACCTGATATGCCGCAACCGCCGGAGGTTCGGCTCCAAAGAGGAGTCGTAGACCCTCTCGGTGCGCGCCGTGTGCGTCTCCTGCCGCCTGAGCGTCGGGACAGAGGACATCACTCCGAAGGAAGAAAGAGAGTGTGGTGTATAATTAAAAGGAAGTAATTCCGGCACTTTTTAAACTTGGCGATCTACAGTACACAAGTAGCAGACAGTGCCGTATCTATAGATAATGACGTACATCGTCACGCTGGCGCACTTTTGCGAGATGCACGGCCCATCGATGATCATGTGTACGCAGGCCGTGCAGAAGGACGAGCCGGCCTCGAAGTTCTACTCGCCGCCGATCCCGAGCTCCCAGCTATGCCAATCTTGTCGTCTGACGATTCCTTATAAGGAGGGGATGCCCGAGCCGAGCACGATCGAGACGCTGTCGAAGGTGACGGGCTCGACATACGTGACGACGCAGTTCCCGACGAGCCAGAAGCGGTACTCGTCGCTGCGCCACATCATCATGCGCGTGTTCACGATCGAGAACACAAGCGACATCAACAAGCCGCTGATCTTTGGAGACACGCGGTCGGGCTACTCGATGGCTCTGCTGTTCAAGATCGCCGACAAGACGGCGCGTGGATCCGAGCGTAAGTACTCGCTGATTGTTACGAGCGACAGCGAGAGCGACCTCTTTGCCAACTACTCGCTGATCCTCATCAACATGGCCAAGACCCTCGAGTACATCACGAGGAGCTCTGTCAGGGTCGCCGAGGGAACAATGAAACAGAACGAGGACAACAACGACATGTACATGCGGCGGTCATCGCGGCAGCCGAAAGTGAAGAGCCTCGTGGAGATCCTGGACGATGAGGAGCTCTTCTTAAAGCTCCACCTGGTGGCCTCCACTTTGCTGGAGGAGCTGAGGCAATGAGCACATCGACTACTACTACTTTTCAGTACTTTACTAAACCTTATTATGCATTTATAACTCCGTATACCCACGTATTTGACCAACCGCCTAAGCCACTGGGTACTGTCTGAGATCCAGCGTCAGAGTCTTGGACGTGTTCACCTCGTGCTCTCTGTATATTCCAACGAGGGCATCAGACCGCTCGAACAACTGGTTCTTCAGACTGATCACGATGAACTGGAAGTTAGGACCGGCGTGCTCGTTGATGTAGCGCGCGACACGGCCAACGTTGGCGTTATCGAGAGCGGCGTCCACCTCGTCCAGAACGAAGAATGGAGAGGGATGGAACGAGTGCACAGCGAACAGCAGCGCCAGAGCGGCAACAGTCTTCTCACCTCCAGAAAGCTGGTCCATGTCGCGGAAACGCTTCATTGGCGGCATCGCATGGTACCGGATGCCCATCAGGTACGGCTCGTCCTCGTCCTCAATGGTGAGGTAGGCAGAGCCACCGAGTGGAGACACACGCGACTTGGTGAGCTCTTTGTAGATCGGGTCGATCTGCGAGGAGATGTGCTCGAAAGCCTTGACGAACGTCTCGTACCGTTTCTTGCGAACCTCTTCGAACTCGGAGGTCACTTCGCGCTCCTGCTCCTTGCATCTGTTGAACTCCTCGTCAGCGGCTGCAAGACGTCTCTCAGCGTCCTCAAGCCTATCTCTCGCCTTGGTGTTTGGAGACATCCCGTCGAGCTCATGCTTCAGCTCGGCAACAGAGTCGTCAATCTCCTTGATTCTGTCCTCGGCAGGCCGCTGGCGGTACTTCTTTGGAAGCGGCTTGAAGTCGACTTCGATGTTAGCCATCTTGGTGCCGACAGAGTCCTCATCGTTGTCCTCTTCAACATCCATGCTGTCAGCATCGATGCCTTCCTCAAGTGGGACCTCGCCGAGAGAACCGTTCTTGAGCGGCAATTCGACGCTCTCCATCTTGCAGTTTCTAAGGATACCCAACTTGTCGATCTTGAGTTTCTCAAGGGTCTCCTGGAGACCAAGGGACTTCTTGGCGACGCTGTTGATCTCCAGTTTCAAGTCGTGAACCGAGGTCTTGAGCTCGTTGGACTCATCGTTGGTCTCACGCATGGTTGACCGGAGATCTTCGAGTTCCTCCTGGAGCACTTCGAGTTCGCTTTCGAGCCTGTCGACATCAGCGGCAAGCATCTTCTTGCGCTTCTCGCTCTGCTCAGCGCTGTCTTCAAATCTCTTTTGATCAGTCTTGAGCTTGGCAAGCCGGTCATCGTACTCTTCGAGACGCTCCCTTTCGAACTGCAGCCGACTCTGAAGACGCTGCACCTCCTTCTGGAAGTTTGCCTCCTCACGGATTCCCTCTCTCTGGCGAACACCGTACCTGCGCTCGTACTCCTCGATGTCAGCAAAACCATGAGCATTGCAGAAGTCCTGATAGATAGTGCCCTGCACCAGTTTCAACTCAGCCTTGCTCTGTTCGATCTTGCTCTGGAGTGGTTTGACGGTCTCACTCTCGTACTGAGCCTCCTCGCTGGATAGCTCCCTCTCGAGGCGCTGCTGGTTGCGGATCTCAGAATCGTTGTCCTGTAGAGCCTTGCTGAGGTCCTGCTTCTGTTCTCGAAGAGGTGGCAGCTCAGTCTCGAGACGCTCGATGTCGGCAATGAGAGACCTGTCCTTGAGCTCGCTTGGTGACTTCTTCTCGAGTTCGCTCAACTTGGACTTCAGATCCTCCTTCTTGCCGAGGAGACTGTTCAGCTCGGCCTTGTCCCAGCGCTCCTTTGGATTGCCTGTTTGACCGCCGGTCATGAGTCCGCTCTTGCTGATGGTCGATCCGTCGAGGGTGACGACCTTGACGTCGATATTACGCTCCCAACGGACAGCCTTTGCTATGTCCATGCTGTCGCAGACGAGGGAGTCACCGCAAGCATACTGCACGGCCTTCTCATACTCTGGAGCATACTCGACGACATCGATGGCAGGCCGCACTGTGGATGCGATTACCCTGTACTGCTGGCTCACTGGCTTGACAGAGACAGTGTCGAGCGGGATGAACAATGCAGATCCCGCACGCTGCTCTTTCAAGTATGCAATGCACTCGGAAGCAACAGACAGGTTGCTGACGACGATGGCGTCAAAGTTCTTGCCCATGACGGTCGAGACGGCAACGTCGTATCTCTTCTGCTTTGGCTTGCAGATGTCCGAGACGAGACCCTTGACACCGGGGAAGAGTCTCTTGAGAGAAGAGATGTTCTCTCTGAGTCGCTTCTCCCTGGAGCTCTCTCTCTTGAGAGATCCCAAGTCGTTGAGACGGAGCAGGACCTGCTTCAAGGAAGACTTGGTCTCGAACTCCTCCTGCTGGATGGTGTCTCTGGTGGCCTTGAGCGAGTTCAGTTCGCGCTTCTTGGAGCTAATGCCGCTGGAGACACGACCTATCTGCGACTTGACGTCGGAATACTTAGCCTTCAGGTCAGACCTGGTCACTTCCAGCTGCTGCAGACGCGACTCGAACAGATTGTGTTTCGACTTGTAGTCCTCTTTGCGGACGTCGACGCTCTCCATCTCGTCGACGAGGTCGGCGAGCTTCGACTCGATGTGGCCACCCTTCATAAGGAACTGCTCGCGCAGTTGACTGTACTCCTCAGAGACCTCAGGCGGGAGGTTAGCCTCGGAGTTCTTGGCGGCCGCAGAGACCTGCTTCTTGCGGTAGTTCTCGTAGGCCTTGTCGATCTTCTTGAGCTGACTGGCGGTCTCCTCAGTGTCGAGCTCTTGGCGAGCTCTCTCTTCACTGAGCACCTCAACACGACTGCCGTACTCCTGAGCACGCTTGCCGATCTGGGAGACCTCGGCTTCGAGCGGGATCAGCTCCATCCGCTTCTGAGAAAGCTCGGTCATGTTGCTGGCGATCTTGTCCTCAAGATCGCGGCAACCGGAGTGGTTGTCCGAACCAGCTCTGATGAAATCACGCAGCTCCTTCTCCTTCTTGGAAAGGTCCTTCTTGAGCTGCTTCTCCTCGGCCTCGGCACCCTTCAACTGCGCGACGGTCTCCTTGCGTTCCTGCTCGTTGGCGTAGAGTTGCACGAGGTACTTGTACTGCATCAGCGTGTCGAGACGCGCGGTCTTGTCGTCGTACTCCTCGACCTCGCGGCACTGGTTTTTGTACTGGCGCAGCTCATCCTTGAGGGCACGGCGCTTCGTGTTCCGCAAGGCGGTCTCGTCGTGCGCCTTCTCCTTCTCGGCGTTCAAACGGTCGTAGTCCTTCTTGAACTCGAGCGAGCCCGAGACGGTCTCGACGAGGCTCGTCAGCTCGCTCGGAGACTGACCGGCGATCTTCTCGACGTCTCCCTGGAACACCAGGAAGTTCTTTGCCTTGATCAGGATGCTCTCCTCCTGCAGAACGTCCGCGTACTGGCTGGCGCTGACGGGCTGGCCGTTAATGAGGTACTCGCTGGAGCCGCTCGGCGAGATCTCTCTCTTCAGTTTCATGACGTCGCCGTCATCCTTCTCGTAGATCGCCATCACGTAGGCACTGTCCGGGTCGTCTTCAGCAGTGCCATCGTCACTGTCGACGCGGCCACGGTAGATCAGGTCCTTGAGCTGGGTGCTTCTCAAATGAGACGATCTGACACCGAGAACGAACGAGATCGCGTCCATCATGTTCGACTTGCCACTTCCGTTCGGACCAATGATAGACGTGAAGTTGGCGCTTCCAAAGCCGATAGATGCCGTGCCTTTATATGACTTGAAATCCTTCAGTTCCAAACCAACGAGGCGGCCCATGATGCTTGATAGTGTAGTATGGATAGGACGCGAAATCGCCCCGAGAAGCGTTTCCGACTTTTTTATTTTTCGCGACACAACATCAAAAGTTGTCGCAAGTGGTGCCAACTGCCAAGGTTCTTTTTTCTTCTTCTCCGAGGCCCCAAACTTTTTTTTTTTTCATTTTTTTTTGGATCCCCTCGTTCCCCACCCCCCAAAAAAACTCATTTCGCAGCATGTGTTCGAGGGTCCCACTTCAAAACATATAGAGTGAAAAAAAATTCAACTTTTTTTTTTTTCACTCCTCCACCCAACCCCCCCGCAGTCCCTCTCAGTATGAAGATCACCGACAAGCTGGAGCAGAGACACCAGGATGCGAACGCCCCTGCGACGTTTTCGTTCGAGTTTTTCCCTCCAAAGACGTCTCAGGGCGTTCAGAACCTTTATGACCGTATGGACAGAATGTACGCCATGAACCCGACCTTTATCGACATCACATGGAACGCTGGTGGTGCTAGAACCGAGCCTGGCGAGAACTCGCTCACTACAGAGATGGTCAACGTCACGACGACTGTGCTCGGCCTCGAGACATGTATGCACCTCACCTGTACCAACATGAAGCCTGACACCATCGACGCTGCCCTGGATTCCGTCTACGACTGCGGATGCCAGAACATCCTCGCTCTTAGAGGAGATCCTCCGCTGGACGGCTCCGAGTCCACCGGCGAGTTCTCCTACGCCAAGGATCTTATCAAGCACATCAGAAAGCGGTACGGCAGCCACTTCTGCATCGGCGTCGCCGGATACCCGGAGGGCCACCCTGAGGAGTCCGACCTCGACAAGACGATCGAGTACCTCAAGCAGAAGCAGGACGCTGGCGGAGACTTCATCGTCACCCAGATGTTCTACGACGTCGACCTGTTCATCGCTTGGGTCAAGAAGTGCCGTGCCGCCGGAATCACGATCCCGATCATCCCAGGCATCATGCCGATCTCTACCTACGCTGCCTTCCTCAGAAGAGCAAAGTGGTCCGAGATCCACATCCCTGAGCACTTCCTCGAGAGGCTCGAGCCGATCAAGGACGACGACGCTAAAGTCAGAGATGAAGGTGTCAACCTCGTCGCCGAGATGTGCCAGAAGTTGCTCGATTCCGGTGTCGTCAACCACCTTCACTTCTACACGATGAACCTCGAGAAGTCCACCGCCATGGTGCTCGAGCAGCTCAACCTCGTCTCCCAGAAGACGATCTGCGGCATGAATGCCAAGCCTTGGAGACAGTCGCTCAACCCAGCCCGCTCCGAAGAGGCCGTCAGACCGATCTTCTGGTCCAACAGAAAGTTTTCGTACATTGAGCGGACCTCCAACTGGGACGAGTTCCCTAACGGCCGCTGGGGTGACTCTCGTTCCCCGGCATTTGGCTCCGTCGACCTTTCGGATCACGAGCTGATCCGTCACACCCCAAAGAAGGCCCTTTCCTTGTGGGGACGGCCCTCTAAGATTGCTGACGTCGTCGATCTCACCCTTGACTACCTCGACGGCAAGCTGAACTGCTTGCCATGGTCCGACTCCAAGGTCGCCCCAGAGATTGACGCCATCAAGACCGACATCGTCGACATCAACCAGCGTGGCGTCTTGACGGTCAACTCCCAGCCTTCCATCAACGGTGTCCCATCGGAGGACAAGCAGTTCGGCTGGGGCCCATCCAACGGCTACGTCTACCAGAAGCAGTACCTCGAGTTCCTGGTCCCATCAAGCGCCGTCAGCAAGCTCATCGAAAACATCGACGCCTCCAACGCCAAGAAGGGCTACCGCTGCCTCTCATACTACGCCATCGACGAGCAGAACGACTTCCACTCCAACGTCGAATCTACCAGCGCCATCAACGCTGTCACTTGGGGCTGCTTCCCAGGCCAGGAGGTCGTTCAGCCAACCATCGTCGAGCAGGTCTCCTTCCGTGCTTGGAAGGACGAGTACTTCTCGATTCTCAAGAAGTGGGCCTCGCTGTTCCGCAAGGGCGACGAGAAGGACACCGAAGAGAACCAGGCCTCCGTCAAGTTCGTCAGCTCGCTGATCACTGACTACACTCTGGTCAACATTGTCGACAACGACTACATCCAGGAGCCAAACTCGAGAATCTTCGAGGTGCTCCGCCAGACCTTCCCTGACAAGGTCTAAATGTCACCACATAGAAGAGTCGCTTAGCATTGATCTAAGAAGACTCCCTTTAATCTCCCCTCCAAAAGGCACATCAACTGTGCCACGCACCCACCACACCTCCAAAAACACGCAACTGGCATTCGGTCAGAGACAATCCGGTGAGGGTCCTTTGCTCAACTATTATTCAACTACCCTGGGTCCAGGCCTCAACCCTGTCCCCGCTCTCACAACGGATCAGTCTCCATACCCCTAACCAGTCATGTCCCATTTGCATATCTTCAACGATTTAATACAAAACCTTATTACATAGTAAAGCGTGGTAGTACTCAAAGTACTCCCTCAGTTGTTCTCCTCCATCATCTCCATGTAGATAAACTTCCTCCAAAGGTCGCCTGCCTCCATGATGATATTCTCGATGTCTCTATTCGACTTCCGGGCCGGGTGGTAGTGCTGGTCAGTGGCCTCATCTGGGGACACAAAAGATCTCACCTCGTTGGTCTTGAGGGAAGAGATCCGGTTGAGAAGCTGGATGATCTCAGACTTGTCCAGCTCCAGGATCGTAAACTCCTTGGCCTTGAGGAATGCCCACGACAAGAAGATCACTTGGATGCCGGCGTCAATCACCGAGAACGGCAGCTGCATCAGAGGTTCGACGTCATCCTTGTCGCGGCCCCCGGC
>JADIOY010000235.1:0-15022 GCA_018344475.1 Xiuguozyma silvatica | reverse complement strand
GTGTGTGGGTGTGGGTGTGTGTGTGTGTATGCACTGTGGCCAGCACAGCAGTCCGTCCGGTTACGACAGAGTCTTGATCACCTGCCGCTTCACGATCGCCTCGAACTCCGGCTGCCGGTCCCTCCACAGCATGGCGGCGTCGACGTTGGCCGGCGAGTTCGGGTTGGGCTCTGCGAGCATTGCACAGACGCTCAGCAGGATCTTCTCGATGCTCTGCAGCGGGCCCCAACGCTCGTCGGCGCTCTCGTACATCATCGGGTCGTCTCCTGGCGCGTGCAGGATCGAGATACACACGTTGCCGTCCTTGTAGATGTTCGGGTGCAGGATCTCCGATTTGAACTGCAGCTTCGGCGGCGATAGCGGGTAGTCGTTCGGGAACGTCATGGTGGCTTCGAAGACTCCCCCCTCGTAGGGAGTGTCCGGAGGCCCCTCGAGAAGGCAGTGCCATTTGAACAGGTTGTCCTCAGAGGCCGGGCCCGCCACGATTCCCTCGATCGGCTCCTTGAGGATCTCGTTGTATTCCTTTAGCAGTCTGCGCTGCGCCGTTGATGATTTGCCCATTGGAAAAGGATCGTTGCCTACTGCCGCAAGGTGTTGGACTATTAGCAAGTGTTATTCCTCCTGCCTAATATTTCTCTCTCCTCGTTTCTCCGCCCCGCCCCGGCAGATCTCAAAATAGTCCGGGCTCCTACCGGCCTTAACTTTTCATTTTCTGAGCAAATTCTGCACCAATCCGGTAATTCATTGACACCGGTCCACTGTAGGTGTACCTGCCCAGAGGCCCAGCGCCAAAACTACGTTGCAGGAGGTCCCGTTCTCCTGCGCATCTGCAAGACCGTTCTCAACAATCCGCACTCTGATTACCCTCTCCACCCAAATCTTCTTGGCCCCAACCCCCCATCCTTCCGAGCATCCCGCTGATCAACACTACTCCCTGTTCCAGCCCCGCCCTATCGAGCCATCCAGTACAAGCCGCTTACTGGCTAAACCTTAAAATTTTTCCCTCTTCCTTCAACTGCAACAAGCCATGATTCTCGTTGAAGGCGAGAAGTACGCCTGCGAGCAGTGCATCCGCGGCCACCGGTCGTCCACCTGCAAGCACATCAAACGGCCGCTTGTTCTGGTGAGATCCAGAGGCAGGCCCGTCACCGACTCCACCCAGCGCATCGCCATTCTCGCCGAGGAGGTCGAGAAGGTGACAACAGGACAGCCAGTGACTGCAGCCAGTGACCCCACTAAAGTCAATCCCGGTCCTGTCAAGCCCGATCCTGTCAAGCTCGAGCCCGTCGACGATACCGTCCGCTCCAAGTGCTCCTGCTGCGTCAATAGCAAGTCCTCCTCGTCCTCTTCCGGAGACTCCCACACCTCGTTGCCGAACTCTCCAACAACCACCGGAACGGTCGACTCGCCGGCCTCCTCCATCACGGAGGCCAACCCTACCGCCAACCCGGCCTCCTGCGGTTGCGGCAAGGGAGCAGAGGGCTGCTCGCAAGACGGCTCCCGCTCCGTCTTCATCCTCAAGGCCTCCAAGCGCCAGGTCTACAACGTTGCCAAGGACTCCCTCAAGCTGCTCGACCCCGTCGTCGAAATCCCCAACAACCAGGTCGGCCTCGAGATCATGCACAACCTCTCCCGCGTCAAGCGCCACGGCCGCAACGTGTGCCGCTCCCGGCACTTCCGCAGAGGACGCTGCTGCGCCAAAGAGGAGGAGATCACCTCCCACATGCTCGACGGACGACAGAAACCTCAGCAGCACCAGCAGCACCAGCACCAGCACCAGCACCAGCACCAGCCTGTTAATGCTAGCACTGCCTCGGACTCTGCTCCGATGTACAACCTCTTCGTCGCCGACTCCTGTACGCTGCCAGGCACCTGCGGCTGTGCTCCAACGTCCTGCGAGTGCTCCAACTGTGTCGTCCACAACGGCCCAAAGTCGCAGATCCAGTTCCAGCCCCCAATGACCGTAGAGTCCCAGCATCAGAGCCACCGGCATGGCCACCAGAGGCCGTTGTCCCAGCCCTCCCAGGCACGGGTCCAACCCGCTCAGCAACAACTGCAACCCTCCCAGGCCTCCACTTCCCAGTACTTCTACCCTCAGGGAGACGGATCTGCCCCTGCCACCGAGAATGTCATCTCCTTCGGCCAGCTCGACTTCCAGTCCCTTCTCCCGTTCGTTCCCGGCTCTGCCCCTAGACCCCCTGTCGCCCAGTCGCCTCAAACCCCTTCCGACGTCTCTACGCCAGATTGCCTCTGCGAGTCTGACGAGTGCGCCTGCTACAACTGTGAGACCCACGGTATCGTCAACGGTATCCGTCTGTCTGACGGTGTCCGTGTCGCATCTCTGGATGAACTTCCGGTCGAGATGCAGCTCGCATACGGCCAGTACGGGCCACCAATGGGCTGCTGCGGCGGCGATGGTGGTGATATGCAACCACCGCCACCACCACAACAGCAACAACAATTACAACAATCGCAACAATCGCAACAGTCACGGCATCCTTACCAAGCGGTTCCTAAGGTTGATCCAATCGTTGACATTCAGTTCGAGAAGTCTGCCGGACAGAACACTTCTCTTCCAACGTCGAGACAGATGGCTGCAATTGCAGCATCTATACCACAGGCAACCGGCCTCAGTCCAGCCGACCAGATCCTGCTCGACTTCTCGGAGTTCGATGATACCTGCAACTGTCCAGAGGGACAGTGCAACTGTGCCAACTGCTTCAAGCACGGCCGCATCGGCAACTCCGACATTCTCTAATCTTGTACATTTCTTCTTACTTTTCTGCGCATCTTCACTTCTATACGGGTTATATTTATAAACAAGTCTAGTACTCTATATCTCCCGCCTTGCGTCCCGTTCGGATCAGGATATGTTCGGCCTCCCGTTTACCAGACATCCATGCGCCGTGCACGGCGCCGGCACCGTCCAGAATTGTATGTTCACCGCAGAAGCGCACAGCGCCTAGGCCTCTCGAGAGCTGGATGATGAGGTCCGTAGGGTCGTTCCCGGGAGCGCAGGCAGCGTACGAGCCGCGGCTGTACGGGTCGACAGTCCATTTGGACGAGATGACGTTCTCCGGGTCTGGCAAGTTGGACGGGTCATCGGCAATGCGGCTCACGATCGGCTTCATATACTCCCATGCCTTGTCAGGGTTCCGCTCGAGATACTCTGTCAGTGGACCCTGCGTGAAGCACAGCAGCGAAGACACAGAGGTTCCGTACACCTTCTGCATGTTGAGAATCAGCACTGGGAAGTCCCACGGCTTCGGTAGCTCACTGGATGTCTTCTCCCTCAGGATAGGCTTGATGTCCTTGGCAAGGTCGGCCAGGATCTGCTCGGTCTCCTCCTTGTCAGGGTTGGCGATCGCCACAAACCGATCCGTGTCGTACTGCGACCAAAAGGACCTGGGGAACTCAAACACGAACTTTCCCAGCTTGCCGTAGCTCATGTTCTCAAGGGGCTCTTCGATGGTCTTGGGAAGCGCTGGGGTCCACTCAATGCCACCTTCCTCTGAAGAGTCCGTCTGAAGGATGCTCTGTGGCACGGCAACAACGAGGTGGTCGCTCGTGTACAGCTTCCCGTCGCTCGTCTCGATCTCGATGTGTGGAGTGCGCGTGATCTTGCGGACAACGGCATTCTTCACCAGGCTCTTTGGTGGGAGCTTCTTGACGATGTTGTTGACGACCTGGTCGTAACCCTTCCGCAGAACGCAGTTGCGGCCAACGTTGTCGACCAGCGAGAACTTGGAGCTCATGTTCTCCCAGCTGATGCCGTGCCAGAGCTCGAGGTGCCGAATGAACTGCGGAGCGTACTTGATCTGGTCTTCTGTGAGAAGCTTCCGCTGTTTGTACACATAATCGAGAGCGATCTGTTTCAATGGGACATCCTTCCGGTCGATCTCCTCAAAGTATGCAATCTCAATGTACTTCTTCATCTCCTCGACCACTTGTTCGACTTTAAACCTCTCAAAGTCCTTATCCTCTAGCGTCTCTCCAAAATAGTATGGTCTCTGGTCATCGTAGTACAGTCCGAAGTCATCGCCACTCTTGACGATCTCGTCAAATAGCGGGTTCATCAGGGTGTCGTGTGCCCAGGAAGGACCGATCTCATAGTTAGACTTGCCCGTACGGTCGGTGTATATGCGACCGCCGAACCGGTCTCTAGCTTCCAGAAGCAGGAAATCAACGCCGCTAGCATTGAGGTCCTCACAGCACTTCAGTCCGGCAATTCCACCGCCGATGACTATCACTTCGTGGTGTTCGGGCATCTCTGAACAGGGAAAGGGTGAGATGGTGGGGGTGAAGCCTGAAGCCTGAAAAATTTCTCGATTGGGAAGAGGGTGGGGGGGGAGGTTATAAATCTCCGATGTCCGTGAAAGGGACTGGACTGCCCAACGGGCTGGTGAAATAGTACATTATAATAATACAAGGTTAGTCCTCTGTATCCTCCTTCTTTGTCTCCTTCTCAAACTGGACAGGTCCTGACAACGGGTTGTCGCCCTTCTTCGTTCCCAGGCCGCGGTAATTGTCGGAGCCACGGGCCCTGTATATATCGTTGACAGCCTCCTGTGCAAACAGCGCGCGGTCGTACACCTGGTCCTCGCCACGCCTGACGTTCGTTCCGGCGGCTTTCAAGTACAGGTTCGAATCGTACGTGGCAGCACCTTTTGTTGTAGTGCTCTTTCTCTTCTCTGCTGCAGCGTCGACTCCCAGCGCGACCCGCTCAGAGACCTCCCGTCCCTGGCGTCTCGCGAGCTCCTTGGCCCTCGCCCCGGTGCTCTGAGATGCCATCCGCAGCTCCCTCTGGGCCTTGCGTTGGCGGTTGCGGCGTCTCTTCTCCTCGTTGTCCTCCTCTGTCTCATCCTCGTCTCTGTCCCACCGTCCCTGTCCCTTCGACCGCCCCTTCGACCGGGCCTCGTTGGCAAGCCGCCGCAGCTTGCGCTGGCTCTCTTCCAGCTGTTCCTGCTCCTTCTGTCGGCGCAGCCGGGCCTTCACCTTCAGTTCCTCTCTGGCATCTTGGCTTGCCTTCTCGAGCGCGTCACTCAAGCTGCCGAACCGGTCACTCATCTCGTTCTTGCCCTCGACCTCGCCAACGCTCGCCAGCCGCTTGTCGATCGATATCGTAAATCCCTTGGTATTCTTCCAGTTCGAGATCGCCGGTGGTATCGCCCACTTCTTCTGCTCGGCCTTCGTCAACTTGGCTGTGGTCTCCTCGTGCAGGATCGGCACAACTGCACCGTCGTCCGTCGGGCCGGCAGGCGTCTTGCGGAGCTTGAAGCTGGGAGGAAGCGTGGGGTCTTCCTGCTTGTCTACAATCTTGATCATCCGCTGCTTCTTGCTATTCAGCGACGCCGGAGTGTACTTGACATAGCTCGGCTGCTCGTTCGTCTTCTTCTGATCATCTTCGCCGTGCAACTTCGCTTCCAGGGCCTTCCGGATGGCCTCCTGGGTGCGGGCCGTCGTCTCTTCAACCTCTTTAGAGCTCATGCCAAATTGGGAAAGATTTTTGGGACTCGCAAAGCTTAACTAAGTAGCTGGGAAGTGGCCGGGAAGACTCAGAAGGTTGACGTGTTTCATTTAATTTGTCTTTGTCTCTGCACTTATCAATACTATATTGACCCACAATGATCATAATATGCCTAATATGTACGAACTACCGCACCGGATGTTTAATAAAATGCCAGCATCACTCTTTCCTCTCTTTTCACCTTATCTAAACAATTCTCTGAACTACAGTACAGATGTAGAGAAGAGCTTCTTGATTATTTCTCAGGAAACCAGTAACGAACCTCATAATACCATATTTCAGACCTCGATACATGCCTTCAATACCCTCCAAGCGTACCTTTTACCCACAAACACCAGAGGACACACTGACCCGACAACATTCTATATATAGTGAGTCCCCCCCCACACTCCCCCACCTCGGCTCGGAAGCCCCGCGAAAAACGCCCCCTCCAAAAATCTCCGCCAAGTCCCGATTAAGCAATTTCCGGAAACTTACTCGACATCGTACACCACTGCTCTTTCACACAGATGTACGTACCTGGCGACCTCTCGCGGTACTGCCGGCAGACGCCTGCGCAGTTCCAGCAGCTGATGAACAGCAGCATCTTCCCGGTTCAATCGACGGATCCCAATTCGATCTTCCGCCTCGAGGACTCCCAGTTCGGTTTCGATGTTCTCGATACCACATACACCTTGGACTGTTGCATCAGGGTCTCGCGGACGCCGCTGCTGTCGACGGATCCGCGCACGTACGCGAACGTCTCGCGGTTCGTCGAGTACGAGCTGCGGCGCTGGCATACGACGATGGGAAACGCTGCCCAGAACAAGCTCGACGAGACCACCCCGCTCCCGCCTGAGATGGTCGGGGTCCAACCCGATGGCCGGTCGGAGATCCTGCCCTTTGGCTGCTCGATCAACCCGCTGGCCGCCGATCCGTTCAGAAACGTCCAATTGACGCCCGGATGCTTCACGCAGCTGGTTGAGTTTGCACAGCCGTCCGCGAATGCGCCGCACTCCGGCTTCAACAGCACGAGCCGCTGGTTCAAGCAGAGACCAAAGGGTGTCTCGGGAACCGCCGCCGACAGCCTCAAACTCCCGCGCTCAAACATGATGCGCACGAGTTCGAACTTCGTCGACCGCGTTGTTCAAGGAGACTCGTACAACAAAAAGTCCGCCAACTGCCGCAAGCTGCTGGTCAGCTGCAACGGCCGGGCGCTCAACGTGATCTCCCTGGAGGACGACCCCAAAAAGATTGACGTCGACCCGCCGCTGCTGCGCATGTTCATCCACACGAGCACCGTGACAGCCTTGGATACCTTTGCGTACGTGACTTCGTCCTCGGAGAAGAATGTCGACGTTCTCGTCGGCTTCTCGTCGGGCGACATTCTCTGGTTTAACCCACTTCGCATGAAGTACTCGCGCTGGAACAAGAACGGCTGCATGCACAAGAGTCCCGTCATGTCGATACAGTGGTCGAAGAATGGCAGCTTTGCGACGGCCGGCTTCGCGGACGGTGAAGTGCTCGTCTTCAAAAGAGGACTCGAGGACGACCCGTCGTACACTGGCAGCCTACCAACGAGGAAGCCGATCTACAAGGACCGCCTCATGCGCACCTACAGTAGCATGATGGGCGAGAAGGTGGCCAACCCGGTCGCACACTACAAGTTCAGCGACAAGGCCATCACGCGGATCGCTGCGCACCCGCTCTACAACAACATCGTGGCTATCGCGTGCGAGGACGGCAACCTGCTGCTGTTTGACTTCTTGAGGGAGAAGGTGACAGACAGGCAGGAGTCGTACTACGCCGGTTTCTTGGAGGCCGAGTTTACCGAGGACGGCAAGTACCTCATTGCAGGCGGCGAGGACGACCTCGTCTCCATCTACGAGTTCCAAGGAACTAGCATCTACGGTGGCTCCGACGAGGGATACATTAGGCTAGTTGCCCGGCTACAAGGTTCAGAATCCTGGATTAGGGGTGTCAAAGTTGACACCTACCTCTCACAGAGCGGACTTTTGTACAGAATCGGTGTCGTTGGAGACGACAGTGCCATCCGCTTCTTCGAGTTCCAGCCAAGAAGTTTGCCGAAGATCAAGAAGAAGGTCGGTGCTGCCGGCACCGGCGGCGCCGGCGTTCGCAGGAACAGCAGCTTGGTGACGACGACGACGCGACACCGTGTTTCGTCGATCACCTCCGACAGGGCTCCATCGTCCACGAGCGTGTCTGCCTCTGCTCTACACAGAGAGTCGTCTGCCACAGCGAACTCGTCGTCGATGCGCAGAGTTCTCTCTGGCAACAAGCACCCGAAGAACTCGGACTCGATCTCCTCCTTGACGTCCTCTGTGACGCAGCAGCACCCGCTGTCGCTTCTTGAGATGATCAGCCAAGGATCCGCAGGCAGCATCCAGGCGCAGGCGCAGGCGCAGGCGCAGACCCAGTCGAAGTCGCAGTCGAATTTGGACCAGGATTTCCTGGACAGATTCGTTTCGAAGAACAGTCTCTTCTCGCAGCAGCCCGCCGGAACCTGGCTTCAAACAAGTCCCGGCTGGTGTCTGCACCCGTCGATTGGAATCCGGGACTGCCCTACGATCTACTCGATCGGCCACAAGAAGACCGACCTTGGCCGTATGAGCGGACTCCATTTCGAGGAAAAGTACGTCTGGGCGTTTGTGGCCACGGGCGAGCTCGTCCGGTGGAAGCGTCCTACGCAGCCATCGGCCACCATATAGATTTAAAAAATTACAACTTGCTCACTATCTATCACATCACCCCCGCATTTTTCTCTTCCCCTTACTAAATTGTACTTATCACATAACCAGATGGAGCCGTCTCCGCCGTCTCCACCGCCTCCGGACCCGAAGGATTTAAAATCCGAGGCAATCACTTACGAGTACTCCAGCAAGGTTCCGCTGAAGGTCTGGCTGCGGACAGCCTCCCGGATAGTGCAGCACGCCCGCGCGTACGCCGAGCAGCAAGTCATAGACGAAGCCTTTGTACTCTATTTGAGGTTCGTTGATCTGTTTTCCAACCACCTCTACAGACACCCGGAGCTTGTAAGGGTGAAGAAGGCCTACCAGAGAGATAGGAGCAGTAAAGAGGCACAGCAGTACCGGGAGTATCTGTCGCTGAGGGCGAAGATACCGCAGCTGATGACCGAGACGGAGCAGTTCAATGCGTTACTCGAGGAGCGGTTCCAGCGGCACGTTGAGGAGGCAAGGCAGGTCGCAGAGGCGCTCAGGAGGTCTAAGGAGGAGCAGATAGCGAAACAAAGGGCAATTGAGCAGCGGCGGATCGCCCTGAACAAGGGAGAGCCCGTGGGGGAGAGTTCTGTCAGCGACACCGAACTCACCGAACGACTGAGCCTGCTGCTGAAGAAGCAGCCGCCGCCGCTGCCGCCGCCGCCACAGCCGCGGCAGCAGCAGCTGAAGAAGCAACCACAGCAGGCACCCGTGCAGGCGATGTTCCCAAGTCCGCCAAAGGAGGAAACATCTGCTTTACCGTTTGCCCCACCGTACGCGCCGCCGTCGGCCCCACCTTCCTATGTTGCTACGCCATCGGCAGCTGGCCCTCCAGCGGCACCGCTACCGCCGACCGCTACCACAAACATCACACACCATGCGGGAGGACACACCGAGGGTGGAACCGCGCTGCGGTCACTCTTCCTGCCGAAGCAGCTCATTGATGACTTCCTCGGCATCGCAGAGCCGAACACCAGCAAGGGCCTCGAGACCTGCGGCCTGCTCTGCGGTAAGCTGAACAGAAACGCATTCTTCGTGACGTATCTAGTGATCCCGGAACAGGATTCGACGCCCAACACATGCAGCACAAAGAACGAGGAAGGACTATTTGAGACAATCGACGAGCTGGACCTGTTTGTGCTGGGCTGGATCCATACCCATCCGACGCAGTCGTGCTTCCTGTCGTCCATTGATCTACACACTCAGAACTCGTACCAGATCATGCTGAACGAAGCCATTGCCGTTGTGTGCTCGCCGTCGCCAAAGTTCGACAAACACCTGGGCATCTTCCGGTTGACGGACCCACCAGGGCTCAAGATCATCACGAACTGTGGCAAGTCGGGCTTCCACCCGCACCCACAGAAGAACATCTACACAGAGTGCAACAAGGGCAAGGACAACCCGCTCAAGGGAGCGGGACATGTCTCACTCAAGGACTTGCCGTACACGATCAAGGATCTAAGGAAGTAGGATCTATGCTATGGGGATCCAAGAGAAAATATCTATCAGCATGTTTAGAAAAGATACATACACGTCACGTCTATTTGGTCTGCATGGCCGACTTCTTGTCCTCCTCCTCCTGGACCTGCTCGGGGAACAGCTGGGCACGCATCACACGGTCCTTCTCCTCGTTCTCCTCGATCTGCGTTTTGAGCAGCTCGTCCTCCATCTTCTGTCTCTCCGGCTCAGCCTGCTTGTAGTCATCGACCTTCTTGACGAATCTCTCCAAGTTCAGCCCTGCGGCAGCCTCGGCTTCAAGCGTCGAGTACGGGTTGACTCTCAGCTGCTTGACTCTACGCTTGTGCACTTTGCTCTTAATGTGGTGGGCCAGCGAGTGGTTGTCCTGGAAGTACCGTGAGCACTGGAGGCAGTAGTACTGTGCCAGACCGGGCTTGTCCTCGTCCATCTCCTGGTGCTTCAGCTTTTTGATGGTCTCGGCATTCTTGAGATCCTCAAAGATCTCATCCGGATCACGCTGCTTCCTCTTGGTCTTGTACCGCTTCTGCGATCTCTTGACGTTGTATCTGCCCATAGCTATAATAGTAATGATAGATAGATCCTCTGCCTAGAATTTTTTTGGAATTTTTTTTTCTTTCAAATATTTTTCACTCCCTTATCGCGATGTGAGTGGTTGCGTAAGAGGTGACATAAGAAAGAAATATGGAAAAAAAAGCATGAGGGCACACTCACGTGACAAAGCAGAACACAGACCTGCCAAATATTAACCCCCAACACCCGGCACCCCACACCGAAATTTTTTTCACCCCTCGCTCGGCCCCTGAAAAATTAAAAGTGAGGCGAGCCAGGCGAATTCTTCCCTCTAGAAATCCAACACTTCAGACAACTAATCCAAGATGGCTAGACGTCCAGCTAGATGCTACAGATACTGCAAGAACAAGCCGTTCCCAAAGAGCAGATACAACAGAGGTGTTCCAGACCCTAAGATCCAGATCTTTGACCTGGGCAACCGTGCTCAGAACGTCGACGCCTTCCCACTCTGCATCCACCTTGTCTCTAACGAGATCGAGCAGCTCTCCTCGGAGGCCCTCGAGTCTGCCCGTATTTGCGCCAACAAGTACATTACGACCTACGCCGGCAGAGACAACTTCCACCTGAGAGTCCGCGTCCACCCATTCCACGTTCTGCGTATCAACAAGATGCTTTCGTGTGCTGGTGCCGATAGACTCCAGCAGGGTATGAGAGGTGCCTGGGGTAAGCCTCACGGAACCGCCGCCCGTGTCACCATTGGCCAGATTCTGATCTCCGTCAGAACCAAGGAGGCCTTCAGAGCCGTTGCCATCGAGGGACTCAGACGTTGCAGATACAAGTTCCCTGGCCAGCAGAAGATTATCATCTCTAAGAAGTGGGGATTCACTCCACTCGACAGAGCTGACTACCTCGAGCTCAAGCAGAAGGACGAGATCAAGGACGACGGTGCCTACATCAAGTTCCTCACCAAGAAGGGACCTCTGGAGCGGAACTTCAAGGAGTTCCCAGAGTACTTTGCCTCCGCTTAGTTTATATGTATAGGGACATAATTTCTTGATAATCGAGCAGACTGTAGAGTAGAAAGGGCCGGCTGGATAGCATGGCCAGCTGTCTTTTGCCACGAGTGTCTACGTTACACTACGGTAGGATCCCCTTGATCCCCTTGATCCTCCGAATCCCCCCCCCCCCCCCCCCCCCCCCCCCCCTCCCTGCCCTCTTTTGAGGGGCCCTGGGGATAATAAAACCCCCCCTTCCAAGTTTTCCCCCCCCAGGCCCCAAAAAAAAAAAAAAAAAAAAAAAAGCAGAGGCGTTTAGGAGCCCGGTATGTCTTCATATATGGCTAGCGTACATTATCTCTATATATGGCTAGCGTACATTATTAGCATAGTTTACATGTAAAGTGGTCCTAAACTCACGCCTCAGTGCTGAGACACGGTAGGAGCAAGATGAGCCGATGAGTCGGCATGTAGGCGGGACGGCACTGGGGTGACAGTGGCCGAAGCGTTGCTGGTTGAAGGTCCCAACGAGGTGCCACTGCCAGCACTAGTCGTTGGGACGTTAGGTGGAGGCGGCGAGTCGTGCAGCTGCTGCAGCGCCATGTCAATGTAGTCGTTGTACGACAGGTAGCCCCGGCCTGCGTCGCACACCTGGAAGTTCTTCACCCAGTCGCTCTGCCAGATCTGGTAGGTCCGCATCCGGTACTTTGGATCTGGATTCAGAATGTTGTACAGAACGTACCTTCTGGAGTTCGGGTAAGGGCCACCGGAGATCGACTCAATCTGGTTGAACATTCCTTTACGCTTCAGCTTGAACTGCTTCGGCAGAGTGGACGACCGCTTCGAGTAGTCGAACAGCGCACGGGTCTCCAGGTACGTCTCGAACCTTTCGTCGCAGTCCTTCGCCACGTCCCAGCAGTAGTTGCCGAAGAACATAACCAGGTAGATGATTCCAAGGGACCAGACGTCGGCGAGACGCGGGTCGTAGTCGTGCTTCAGGTCGTACTGCTCAGGCGAACAGTACCGCTCGGAGCCGCACGGACCTCTCGAGTACTGCACGTGGTCCTCCCAGGCGGTCTTGAACACGGCAGAGGTACCAAAGTCAATGATCTTGAGCTGGCCCTTCTTCGTCAGAAGTAGGTTCTCAACCTTCAGGTCGTTGTGAGAGATACCGACGGAGTGCAGGTACGTCAGGGCGTTCAGGATCTGCTTGAAGAAGCAGTCGCACTCGGTGACTTCCAGCCCGTTCGTCGACGAGATGAGCGAGAAGAGGTCTCCACAAGGCATGAACTCCATCACCTGCGAGTACGACATCGTCACAGGGTCCACCATCAGGTCATAGACGTTGATGATGGCCTGGTGCGTCAGGCACGACGAAATCATGAACTCGCTGGTGACACGGTTGCCAAAGTGGTGCAGGGATTCTCCAGCTCTCTGCTTCAGCTGCTTCACGGCGTAGTACACCTTGTGCTTCTTGTCCTTCGAGGGGGCGGCAGCGATCGACACCGTGCCGTAGGATCCCTTGCCAATGAAGCCTTCTATACGGCCATACTTCTCCACCAGTGGCATCTTGTTGGAACCCTTCTGGTGCAGTCGCTCTATGAACTTGTCCTTGTGCTCGATCTTTTCCATCATGACGTTGATCAGCCTCAACTGCTCCTTGCCAATGATTGGCTCGATAAGCTCATCGTCGGCCTCGTCGTCGAAAGCGGTCTCGTCGATCTCTTCCTCTGGATCATCGTCATCGCTCCCACCGTCGCCTTCGCCATCCTCGTCGTCATCGTCGTAGTTCCACCGGTAGTTCTCAGGGTTGCTCTTGAGATCCATCAGTTGCAACGAGTACGAGTCGGGAAGCAAAGAGAGCGACTTCTCGATCGAGCCGTCCTCGTCCTCTTCTTTCCGTTTCATCCAGCCAAACATACCCTTGTTGGCCTTGACCGGAGTCGTCTTGTATTTTGTGTAGTTGTGCTCGTGTGTCTTGCCGTCCATCGACACCTTGATGCGGCCCGACTTGCCCTTGAACATCTTCTGGTTGAGCAGGTGCGCACTCGAGTAGTTGACGGACTGCGAGTGCTTCAGGGCACTCAGGAACCCGTCACGCGGAACTGGAGAGCTCGACTCGGAGACAGAGCTGGTGGCAGCCGGGATGGCGCTGTTGGCACTGATCGAGGTGGCACGTTTACGTGACGAGTTGTAGGCAGATGCAGAAGTCGAGCCAGAGCCGGAGACGGAGCCAGAGCGAGAGATCGGCGGGGTCTCGGCGTCCAGGATAGGAGACATCGGACACTCGAGAGAGTTGAGCTGCGGAGACGACGGTATCGACCTTGCCAATGAGGTTGAACTGTTAGCGCGGCTCGTAGCAACCGAGCTGCTCGTCGTGCCGATGGTGCTCATAGTATTAGTGGTGCCGCTGCGGGAGCGGCCCGTCGAGTCACCGTGGTGATGGTGGTGATGGTGATGGTGGTGGCGGTGTCCCTCTTTGTCGACATAACCGGGCGTCACTGGCGTGATCGGCGACTTGACGCCGCCGCCAGGGCCGCAGACAGGGGTCTCAGGGTCCGACATGATGTCATCGAGGGCGTTCTCTGGCACCGGTGGCATTATGCTGAGCTTTGACATTGGGATCTCGTCGACGGCGGCTGTAACGGGCGAAGCCGGGACCGTTCTTGGCGATGCGGCGCCTGCTGCGGTGAGCGTCGACGGAGAGGATGACCGCGAGTGCGGAGTCTGCTTCAGACGCGACGTCTGGAGCGAAATCACTGGTCTGGCCCTGGCGGCAGCAGCGGCGGATATGGCTGGCGGGGTTGTGGTTGGATGGATCGGTGGAGAGAGAGAGCCCGGCGACGCCGTCGAACCGGACGCGGAAAAAGACTGAACAACCTGCTGCTGTGAGTGTGGTACCGACTGCGACGGGGAGCGGGACCGTGATCCTGCTGTGGAGACGGATGCAGATCTCGATCTCCGGGACTGCTCGGAGGCGTACTCGTTGGACGTCACAGACGACTTCCTCGAGGATTGTTCAGCAGAAGCAGCGGCAGCGGCAGCAGCCTGTTTCTCGCGCTCCTTTTCTTCTCCTTTGAAGAGCGCCTTCAGGCGAACAGACATCGACTTGGAGCGGTACCGGTTCTTGAGAGCGTCGCCGTGCGGCAGCTCCTGGACGGGCGTCTGCAGCATCTGGTCGTAGACGGTGTAATCAGTGTCATCTCTTGACATGTCGACGTGTGGCGAGGGGGCGGCGGCAGGAGGAGCCGGATGTGTAGAAGTAGACTGGCGGCGGGAGGAGACGTCGGATGCAAGGGTCGCCGATCCTGCGTTGGTGCTGGCGGCCTCGAGATTCACTGCGCTACTCGTGGGCGACAGCGAGCTCTCTTTCGAGCTGGCCGATTTCTCAGAAGCCCGTGCGGGCACGGGGGCGGCCATCCTGGTGCCAGTGCTCGAGGTAGAGGCAACAGAGGAGGCAGCATGGGGGTCCGAAACTAGGGCCTCTTCGGAGTAAGGGGAGACCAATTTACCCTGGGACCCTTTCGAAGGAGGGGCCGCCGCGGCCAGATTAGACTGCGAGCGAGACCGCCCAGGGTCCACGGGCGCACTGGCCTGTTTCTTAGAGCTTCTGCGGAAAAGCGCCATTAAAGATGCTGTTTGCACTCAACAGAGGGCTCTCTTATTATATAGCGTGGGGGGGGGGGGTTGGGGGGGGCTGCGGGTTCGGTATACGGGGGGCGGGGGCGCACGGTGTGGGCGGCTGAAGAGTAAGGGTAGGTTTATAAAAAGGGCACCAACTTTTTTTTACTCGG
>JADIOY010000234.1:0-15197 GCA_018344475.1 Xiuguozyma silvatica | reverse complement strand
TTTTTTTTTTTTTTTTTTTTTTTTTTTTTTTTTTTTTTTTTTTTTTCATTTAGCTGCAGCAATTATCATATCTACTCGTGCCTCGCGCGCTAGAGCAGAGAGATTCCTTGATTCCCTTGACTCCATATCTCCTGCCTTCAGACACATTCTTTCCACCATGGGGGCTTGCCAAGGGTTCCCGCAATACTTCAAAAACTATCTGGCTGGCTGGATCGCCACGATAGCCATCTATGCGACCTCCGCGTACATGGAGCTCACAATTGAGCCTTTCAAGAGACGGTTCCACCTGACGGATCCGGCCATTAGCTACCCGTACGCCGAGCACCAGCGCGTCACGTCCGCTCAGCTCTGGTTCTACGCGGTGCTGTTCCCGTACTGCGTGATGTTCGTGGCGATCGTGCTGCGGTTTCTGCGCACCGAGCGCGACAGGAAGGCCAAGTACTTCCACCTCGTGCACGTGACGACGCTGTCCTTCCTGATGGCGCTCGCGATCAACGGCTTTGTGACCGAGTACCTCAAGCTCAACATCGGCAAGATGCGTCCCGACTTCCTGGCACGGTGCGGGCCGTCGATCTCTGTCGCCGACTCCGAGCCCAACAAGGTGTACGACGAGTCGATCTGCACGATGCCGCTGGGCCAGTCGGTGCTGAACGACGGCTTCAAGTCGGACCCGTCGGGCCACTCGTCGTTCGCCTGGTGCGGTTTCAACTTCCTCAATCTGTGGCTTTCGGGCCAGTTCCAGCTGCACTCGCCCGTTGACCCGGATGACGCCTCGATCGACACCTCCGGAGACTCCCGGTACCATCGGTTCCGGCTCCGGCAGCTCGTGAACCTGATCCCACTGGGTCTCGCGCTGCGCATCGCCATCTCACGCTCCGAGGACTACCGCCACGACTTTATCGATATCGCGTTCGGCTCGTTCATCGGCTTCTTCGTCAGCACGTTCGTCTACTCGCAGTTCTTCCGGTCGATCTTCAGCTATCACTGTCAGGAGACAAAATACAGCGACTACAAGCTGTTGGAGGAGTATGACGACCTTGAGATTCCTCCGATTCCATTATAGACAAAAGTATTCAATCCATCAATCAATCAATCAAGAGCCAAGTAAGTCCCTGCAAGTCCCTAGGATCCAGACCACCCTTCCTTCCCAATCTGGCTAATGGGAGCGGGGGAGGTAGTGAAAATTCCGGTGGGGTTGAAAAAAAAAAAAATAATTGGCAGTTCAAAAGAGAGGCAAAAACTTACCCTCCTAATATCTACAGTAAGAAGATGTCCGAGAACGAGCAGAAGCCAGAGAAGACCGAGGAGCAGGACGACGAGCACATCCAGCTGCGTGTTGCCGACGGCAACTCCGAGGTGTACTTCCGCGTCAAGAAGACGACTCCACTTAAGAGACTCATGGACGCTTTCTGTAAGAGACAGGGCAAGAACCCAAAGACGATGAGATTCCTCTTCGAGGGCGAGAGAGTCAACCCGGAGGACACGGCCGAGTCGAAGGACATGGAGGACGGCGACATGCTGGAGGCCCACAACGAGCAGGTTGGCGGTGCCCTCTGAACGTGTTTTGAGGCTTCCTTGTAACTACTAGCGAATAATAAATGTATGTCTATGATCCGAGTGGCGGAGGCTGGTCAAGGGCAGAAACCCTGCCCAAATGTCCTCTAATGGAAGTGATTCAGAATAGCCTGGCATGGGGCCACTTCCCTCTTACTTTCCTTACAATTTCCTCTTGCTTTCCCCGTAACCACCGCCGCATTCTCTCCAACATGCTTTTCACCTCGTAATTTACTCCTGCCCTGTCGCGCCAAGCCTGGCTGGCTTGGCTGGGCGGGCGGGCTTGGCTGGGTGGGCTTGGCTGCCGCGGGATCCACGCTGTGCGGCCCTGCCTCGATCCACCCAAGCACATTTCCGACGCTGCATTCTCCCTCTGCTTCGCGCCCCCTTCCAAACCCCCTCCCCAATATGACTTCCTAATCCGGTAAAAACGCGTTTCGCGTCCCCTCCTTTAGGAACTGCAATTGAGATTTTCCCGTTTGGTACTTCACGTCTTTTCCTCTTCCCCTTTTCCTCTTCCTCTTCCCCTTCTCTTCCCTCTTTACCTCCCATTCACTCATTTCCCTTCCAATGACCTCTGTGCACTCCCGCCAGGAGTCATTTGCCTCCAGCTATGTCTCGTCCAGCGCCTACCAGGGCGGCTCCTCGAGACACCAGCACGCCGGCTCAAAGAGAAGTCCCGTCAAGATAGGTCCCTGGAAGCTCGGTGCAACGCTCGGAAAGGGCGCCACCGGACGTGTCTTCCTCGCCACAAACACCAAGAACGGTCAGAAGGCCGCCGTCAAGGTCGTGTCGAAGTCAACGCTCAGCGCAGAGCCCGAGCGCGCTGCCGCCAAGAAGGATGCCGACGACGACGACGAAACCAAAGGTTGCGACTCTGCCGGCCTCAGCTACGGCATCGAGCGTGAGATCATCATCATGAAGCTCCTCAACCACCCCAACGTGCTCCGCCTCTACGACGTCTGGGAGACCGAGAAGGCCCTCTACCTCGTCCTCGAGTACGTCGAAGGTGGCGAGCTCTTCGACCTCCTCGTCGAGTCCGGCCCACTCCCAGAGAGAACAGCCGTGTCTTTCTTCCGCCAGATCATCCTGGGGGCCTCCTACTGCCACTCGCTCGGTATCTGCCACAGAGACCTCAAGCCAGAGAACATCCTGCTCGACAAGGACTACAACATCAAGATCGCCGACTTCGGTATGGCCGCCCTTGAATCCACCGACAGACTCCTCGAGACCTCCTGTGGCTCGCCGCACTACGCTGCCCCAGAGATCGTGTCCGGTCTCCGCTACCACGGTGCCGCCTCTGATGTCTGGTCCTGCGGTGTCATTCTTTTCGCTCTGCTCACCGGCAGACTCCCATTCGATGACGAGAACATCAGAGACCTGCTCCTGAAGGTCCAGAAGGGTCGCTACGAGATCGTCGAGGACGTCTCCCCTGAGGCACGCGACCTCATCTCTCAGATGCTCACAGTCGACCCTGAGCAGAGAATCCACACCCGTGACATCCTCCACCACCCGCTCATGGTCAAGTACTTTGGCCCTCCAGAGGACACCGAGGAGTACAGAGCCCTCCCAGCCGTCGGATCCGCAGCACAGCCTGTCGCTGACTCTGCCGAAGGTATTGACAGCCACATTCTCGAGAACCTTGTCACTTTGTGGCACGGCCGCAAAGAGGAGGACATCGTCAAGGCCCTGCTTTCCACCGAGGAGACCCCAGAGAAGACTTTCTACTCTTTGCTCATGCGCTACCGTCATGACCACTCCAGTGAGGGCACCGACCAGCTCGTCAGATCCTCTTCGGTCATCTCCCGGGCCACCACTACGACGGACTCCCCAGTTGCTCACAGAAGACACTCCCAGGGATACGCCGCCTCGTCTGCTCACAACAGACCGGTCTCCTTCAGTTCGAGAAACACCTCCAGCAGCTCGAACACCGTGCCACCTCTTCCGGAAGGTGAGACTTACAGAGAATACCTTCGCCAGAACCGGTCAACCCCTTCCACTGACAAGGTGTCGCCCAAGCGCAACTCGATGCTTTTGAGCGATTCCCCCTCGGCCAGACGTAGCGCCTCTCGTGCCTCCCTGCTTTTAGCCGACTCCAAGTCCAGAAACTCCCTGATCTTGAGCGACTCGCCGCAGACGGAGCTCGGAGTCCGCGCCAGACGCGCCTCCAAGATGAAGCGCAACTCGATCACTACCAGACTGTTGTCTACCTACGCTCGCATGGCCGAGGAGGAGGAGACCAACAAGAAGAGTGTCAATGAGTACGGCAAGCGTACCTCCGCCGACTTTGGCAAGCTCTGTGACGTCCTCTTTGGCGGTGCCGACTCCAAGTCGAGCAACACCATTCCAAATTCTGAGTCGATGGCCACCATCAACGCCATCGTCTTCGACTCTCCTGCCTCTAGAAGGGCTTCCCGCAGAATCTCTACCACAACCACAAAGAACAGCAAAAGTCGCCGCAAGTCTAGACACATGTCTACCCGCCGCAAGTCGTCCACGATGACTAACAAGCGTTCTTCGCGCCGTCTCTCGAAGTTGATGCTCGACTCCAAGCGTTCCACCTCTGACCCTATTGAGCGTATCTCTCGTTTGCTCAACGCTAAGGAACTCGACGACCTCGATAGACGTGTTGCCACCACTGTCTCTGAGACTTCCAACTCCAAGGCCGCCGCCCCACCTCCAAAACCTGCCTCCAGACTTGACCCTCGTTACAAGGCTTACGAGGCATACATGGAGAAGGTCGCCGAGGAGGACGAGCGCCGCCAGAAGGCTGAGGAGGCAAGACTCAAGAAGCTCGAGGAGGAGAGACTCAAGAAGGAAAAAGAGGAGAGGCTCAGAAAGGAGGCTGCCGAGAAGCGCAAGCTCGAGGATGAGAAGATCCGCAGAGAGGCTGCTGAAAAGGCTGCCGCCGAGAGAGCTGCCCGTGCTGAGGAGGAAGATGACCTGGACGACGACTACGATCAGACTGGTGCTGACGCAGTTAACCGTGCATTTGGCCGCCTTTCCCACACCGGCACCGTCCGCGAGAGACGTGTGCCAACGAGACTTGCCGATGTCAAGATTCCACAGCTCACTCGTCAGTCCAAGGCCTTCCCTAACGAGAAGCGCTACTCCGTTCTTTCACTCTACTCTACCAAGGACTCGTCTAACAGACTCTCCTATTATATGAGAGAGCTGGATGACGAGCTTCGCAAGAGCTCTGATCCTTTCGGAACTTCCCGCTCCACGCGTCTCAGTATGCTCCCGTTGGAGGAGGATGATGATGACGACCAGTTCGAGACCGAGTCTGACACCGGTTCCGAGACTGAGTGTGGTGACTCCGATACTGAAACGCCGCGCACCGACACCGCTGAGGAGGAGGATGCTTTCGACACTGTTGATATGGACATCGAGCTTGACGACAACGGTACCGTTGGAGCTAAGCGCAACACTAAGAGATCTAGCAAGCGTGCCAGCCAGAGGGCCAGCCAGAGACACTCCGATGTGAGAACGTCGCAGCAGTCTGATGACCTTTGCTTCGTTGATACCACCAAGCCTGCTGCTGGAGACATCAATCTCGGCACCCCAGAGCTGAACTACAGATCGTCGAAGGCCTCAATGTGCTCGGACTCCAACCCGGAGGCATACAAATCGATGAGACTTCCTGAGATCCCTGGCTCCCCTATCAAGGAGGAGCAGAAACGCAAGTCTCAGGGATCGGACTTCAAGATTTACAACGAGAAGCCTGAGAAGCAGCAAGGGAAGTCCCCCGCTGCTACTCCAAAGATGAAGAACGAGTCCATGATTCCTCTCGAAGTGCAGAAGCAAAGCACCAAGAACCAGTCGGATGCCCTCAAGCCAGCTTCCAATAATGCCGGTAACAAGCAGTCTACTGCTCAAAAGCCACGCAAGTCTTCGTTCTTGAGAAAGCTTTCCAAGAACGATGGCAAGGAGAACTCCAACCAGGAACAGCGCAAGTCCTCCTTCTCGCAGATCATCAAGCGTCTCTTCTCTGGTGAGGTGCCAGAAAAGGAGTTGTCTACGAAGCTTACCCAGCAGGAGCTCTATGAGGCTATGAAGAGCCTTCTTTACTCTTGGAAGCCACATGGACTCAAGAACATCAAGTGCGATGAGACCTTCCACACCATTGTTGCCTCCGTGGCCAAGGAGAACTCGATGGATGTCAAACCATGTACTTTTGAGTGCAAGGTAATCGATGACTTGGAAAACAACTCGCCAGATGTCAAGTCTACTGTGGTGTTTACTTGCTCGAACGGTTCCGGAAAGACGTTCAAGAAGCTGACCTCTGAAATCCAGGAGATCTTGGAGAAGGAGAGCGTCTACGTCAGTTAATATATTTTTAGATTGTGTTTCACTTTAATCACTCAATGAGTTTAGCGTATGGACTGTTCTTCCGAATCTTTGCACCGAACTTGTAGAAATAGAACGGGATTGGAACCATCAGCAGTGCAATGAATCCAATAAGGCTTCCACCCCACGAAACCCCCAGTTTTTCGAATAATTGTTTGGCAAACAGCGGGAAGGCAGCCGACAGAATGGAACGAAGGAATGTGTTCGCAGCAATTGCCGATGCAGAGTACTTAGGGAAGCAGTCCACTAAGTAGTTCAAACATCCTTGGAAAATACCAATGTAACCAATTCCAATGAAATATATTCCAATGCAGGGCACAATCCAATGAATCTTTGGAGTGCACGTCCAACTGAAAACAAAGACTCCCATGGCCAATGCTGGAGCAAGCCACATAAGGATAGGAAGTCGCTGCTCCGGTATAATGCTTCCACCCTGGCTTGCCGTAATCCTTGTTAACCGTTTTGAGTACTGCATGTTCAGCACCGCGCCCGAAACGACGCCCAAAAACAGTGCGATCAGAGGCAAGGTCGATTGAGTACCTGTCCAGCCCCACTCGATTGTAAAAGCCGTTGGAACGTTTGTAATGAACAGGTAGAAAAGTGCAAAGACATAACTGGCGTAGAGGGCCATAAGAAGGACAATCGGTGTCATGAGCATGGCGAAGGGTCTGATTAGGTGGACCGTGGCGATCTCCTTAGGGTCAAACTTGTAAGTTTCTTGGAAAGAGTGCAGTTGCCACTCATTCATGGCGATCCTCTTCCGTCTGGCACATTCAGTAAGAATGACTGGTTCGTAGGTTTCTTGGATCCAGGGATAATAGACAAGGAACATGCCAACTTCCAATAGAGCGATAAACCAGAGGGGGATTCTCCATGCATCTAGTTTGCTTCCACCTGCACTAACAAGCAACGAACTGATAGTTGGTCCCAACGATGGGCCAGTCGCCACAAAGCATGCATATAATCCAAGTGCAGATCCTCTAGTAGTTGGATCCCAGATATCAGCGATGACTGCTCCCGCACAGATAATGGGGGCACCCGCACAGACCCCAGCAAAGAAGCGAGAAATCATTGCGCCAGTGATGTCGTAGGATATCGAGGTGGCCAATGTGAATAGGCCAGACATGGAGAATGGAATGAGAACACCGACCTTTCTGCCAAACATTTCAGACACTGGTGCAAATACCATCGGGCCAAATCCCATACCGAAAAGGTAGAGAGATGTACCCAAAAGAGAGACGGTCCTTCCGACGTGGAAGTTCAGCCTCATCAGTGTTATGTAGTTTTCGGTGGACATCGTAGTGGAATTGAATTGAACTGCGGTAGTCGTAAAACTATACATCACGGTATAAATGATCTTCTTCTTCTTCGACCAGTTTCTGGGCCTGAGCATACTATTCCGTTTGAAGGTCAGAAGAGATCCATTCTTGACTTCGAAGTCTCTCGTTTCAGCCGTTATCTGATGAGAGAGGTTTGGGACGTCTTCGTAGTGTTCGGAGTTGCGACTACTCATGTTCATGCTACTAAGAGTCGTCAATATCTAAAGGGGGATGTTGGTCATGTATATATACATATCGCGTTCGATAGATATCTAGCGAGCTGCATACTGGGAAGTGCGGCTCAGATGCCTGACTCATGACCAATTCTTTTTTAGAATCTTATGTCCGATTAAGAGGAGCGAAGATCCCGGATTCTTCCGACAGCGGCTGGCTGGGCTGAGATTATTCATTAAGGGTCATCGTAGGAAACCGGGAAAGTCTGCTGGGAGCCACGGTGGGACGGCATTTTGGGGACGATAGACGGCGTTTCATGACGATCGTGCGGGGGACTTTGAGTCGTCGTCGTCGTCGTCGTACTTCTTGCCTGAGCCTGTCCATTTCTCTGGGACTGTGATCTGGCCCTTGGCCTCCCTCAGCCGGAACTGAACAGCCTTCAAAAGATCGTAGAGCATCTGAAGCTTTGGGGTCTCCACTTTGAGCTGCTTCGAAGTGCGCAGCAGATTGCCCAAGATGACTTCCAACTCGATAGGGTTACCCTTACGGACATCGACAAGCATTGATGGCGCGAAATAGCCCCAGTCGTCGGAGTGAACGACCGTGTTCACCATGTCGCTCGGCAAGTCGACACCATCGGCCTTGGCGACTTCGATCACTTCGCGCATCGCAGGGACAGCCACGGTATCCATCGCACCGCTTAAGGTCAGTCTGCCCGTATCCAGCCCTGTGACAGCACAGGTAGTGTTGAGAGTGGCATTATACACCAACTTTCTGTAGCGGTACCACTTCTGGTCAGGAAAGTACGTGGTCTCGTGACGGTCGTTATCGTAGATCTCCACAAACTCCTTGGCCTTTTTCTCCTGGGACTCCTTTGAGAAGTTGGGGTTGTCGAAGTAGCTGACCAGCAGCTTCTCGGTCTGGCTGTGCGTAATAACGCCGTTGTTATTGTGTGAGCCGATGTGAGAAACACCAGATAGGCAGTAGTTTTCAGGGTACTTCTCAATGAACGGCCGGCCGATGTCGAAACCGTTTTGGATCAACACCACAGTCGTGACGCCCTTGGTAATGACTGGCTCAGTAAGATCCTCAAGTTTCAGCACATCTGGCAGGTTCTTGGTAGTTATCACCACGTAATCGTAGGGGCCACCTTTTGCAGCATCGTCTACGGAGGGGTAAATATGGTTAGGTCTCCAGTGCTCTACGTGGCCGTAGTCAACGGAATCAATCTCGTAGCCTTCTTTAACGACTCGGTCGTAGTCTCGTCTGATAACAACGGACAGGTCACATTTGCCAGTGTAGAAGAGGCCATAGGCGACAATTGCACCAACTCCACCAGGGCCGATCAGAAGGACTTTAGGGTTCGTCATAGTGGAAGAAGAGCGGTGCTGTATGAAGGAAGATATATATATATATATGATGGCAAAGATCTGCGGGTAATTCTCACCGAGATCGGGTATTACCATATCGGGAAATGTGGATCTCTGGACTGCAGGTTTAACACCGTCGGTTTACTGTACATTGAATTTCTATAGATAGCCCTCGTCAAGTGTCCGGCACCTGTCCCGTGCATTGTTTTGCACCTGCTTCTTTTTGCGTAGCTGTTGGATCTGTAGCTGGAACATCACCCCGTCGAGTTGGAAGTACTGTGGCACCGTGAAGAACTCGTTCAGGTCGCTCATTAGGATCTCCATGAGGTACGGCCGGAAGTTCAGGTAGAGCCGCGAGTAGTCCCTATGAACCAAGGACATCACCTTTGATTCCGGGAGTCTTTTGGAAATACGCGTTCCGGGGAATAACAGGTCGCCCAGCTGTGACATCCATTCCATACAGCTCAGCTGCTTGATTATGTGTGTGCTGCTCAGTCTGATACCGCAAGCGCTCGTGAGCACCGTCCGTCGATTATCGGCCGAGTAGTTCACTGGCACTGTAGACAGTGATGACTCTGTTGAGTCTGATTTCGCTATGTCGTTATCTCCGTCGAGGCTTGGACCGGGAAGGTCTTGAGCCTGGGGAGGTTCTGTAGTTCTGTACTCTCCTTCATCATCTTCTCCTCCGTCGTCTTCGTCTTCATCAGCCGACTCCTTGGCAAGCGTCTCATTGCATTCTTTCAACTCCATGATCTCCTTGATCTTGTCGCATTTGTAGAGCGACTTGCCGTCTGTGATGAAGGAGTTGAGCCACTCGACTCTCTCTGCGACCTTCTCCTTGGGAACGATCTTCCGAAAGGTGGCCGCATACTCTCTCTCGTTCTTGAACACGTGCAGCATACGTAATCCCTTGACCTTTGTCGTCTTCATTCGCTTTCTCAGGATAGAGGGGCCTCTTTCCCGTTTGACCATCACGGAACGCACGTCAAGTATGAGCGGTGGAAGTGGAGTAGACGGGATTTCAGCCAGGTGCGTCATGATGTACTGGTACTCTGCTTCGTGCATGAACGATATGCTGTCGAAATCCGTCTCAGCAGCGCGCTTCGATGCAAACTGCATGAAACTGTTCAGCAGCCGGTCGAGGTTCTCGGCACACTCCTCCTCAGGGTCAGCCTCGGCAAAGAGCTTATACTTGGCCAGCTTGTAGCCACTGAAAGTGTTGTCCTTTGCGCGAACAATCTCCTCTGCAGTTTCAACCTGTCCCAGCTTCGCATAGAGGAAGTCCAGGTCTCTCTCAACGACGAACCGCACCTTCCTGGTCGTCTCGTCGGCTCTCCTATCCTGATAATCACCGTCATCAGCATTGTCCCTCTTCTGCTTTTTATCCTCGATTTGCTTCTCGAGCTCGGCGAGCGAGACATTATCTGTTGCTGCTCTCTTGCGATCTGTCAGGTTGAAAGGGTAGTCGGACCGTGACTTGTCGAAAATAGCCTTGCGGAGTTCCTGGAAGACCCCGGGATCGGCGCTGAGCTGTCTCAGAATATCGTTGGGAAGTGTCTGCAAGTCCTGGTCGTGCTTGGCCAAGCCCACAACAAAATCGACAATACAGATAAGCTTCTTCTGGCTCAACGAGCTGATTGCAATGAGGTTGCTAAACACTTCATGGATCACCAGGTACTTGTTCTTCAGCTTGACCAGACCACCGAAAAGGGGCAGAATCTCCTCCTCAAACTCCTCCTGGGAAAGAAGAGGCTTGAAGTTGAAGTCATAGTCATGGTACTCGTCCACTATAGAGTCCAGCCTGTCTCTAATCCGGCTAATATATTTGTTAATGTCCGTCGACATCCTCGGCAGCGTCGTCCGTGTAGTGCAGGGATCTACGTCTGCAGTTCACCTCAGTTTTTTTTTGATATTTCCCTGATTTTTCGGCGCACCTCACCTAAATTCCTAAGCGCCCCGAAATGCCAAGCTGGAATTCTTTTTCGATTTTTTTTAGGGGGAGGGGGAAGCTCAGCGGGTGCCCAAATAGGAAATTTTCAGATCCAGCCCCACAATCCCACACCCCCTTCCTGGCACGGAATGGCAACCATTGATCTCAGGAATGAGCCCCTTTCTGATCTACAGAGGCAGTGTAGAATAAGTAAAAAAAAACTTCTGTATTATACACCCACACACGCTTCTTCACCGCTTCATACACCTCTACCCGCCATGGCTACAGTGATAGGGTCCAACACGGTCCCTCCAGGAGCCGAGATCCCTGCACTGGCTAGTCCGTACTACAAGTCGACCGGGTTCGAAGTTCACGACAATAAGGACAGGGTGCTGAAATACAGGAGCACACAAGAAGCAGCATCTGCATCAAGGAAAAGGCCGGCATCGCGGCCGGCCTCAGAATCTAATTCGCAGGAGGCGTCTCCAAGCAGGAGCGAGTCTCTAGGCAGACGGCCAAGCCGCAAGCGGTCAACGAGGTCGATGAGGTCGACGAGGTCAACGAGGTCGACGAGGTCGACGAGGTCGGTCAGATCGCGGCATTCTCGCTCCCGGGAGTATGTTGTGACGAGAAAGCGGTCGTACGGACGGAATGGATATTACATGATGAAGCGACCTAAGCCGAAGAGGGGCATGGCCAGGAACGCGCGGTACGGTAACAAGACTCAGCTGAACGCCGTCTTCCAGATGACCCACGGCATGTCGCCCTCATGGGAGACGGACCCACACTTTCTCATTCAGTATGCTCTGGGAAGTGCTGAAGACAACTACAAGTGGAACCCAACGATAAGATACCAAGTGAAGCGCGCCAAGGTGCTAGAGAGCGGTCCGCTCGTGCTATTGGATACCAAGATGTCGATCGACCAGTACCTTGAGACGCCGTTCCACTCTATTGACTATGACAAGTACAAGAAATTGCCCCTCACGCCTGAGGAGAGGCAGTTCCAGGAAGCTGCAGAGAGCCAGCAGAAGGCTCGTGGCGACCACAAGGCACCGCCGCACTGGTGGGATGACCGCCGGGGCCCGGCCGTGCTTGAGAAGTACGGTATGCCGTACGACTCTTACAAGGAGCTCCCGCAAAACCAGTACCAATTTGCGAGATCCCCAAACAGAGGCAAGCGCGATTCAGAGGTCGCAGAGGTCAGTCTCGAGTCAGGCTCCGAGATCTACAAGCAGTACACGATCGATCTCTTCAACCGCGGATTTACGACGTGGACTGAGCTCGAGCTGTATTTGAAAACAAGCCGTCCAGACTTTTACGACAATGAGTACTTCCTCTCTCGGTTGATGATGGAAGTTTACTTGCGCCGCGTCCTTGCCGCCAGAATCGCCATTGATGCCTGCACAGAGAGTGCTAGGAATGGGCATTCGATGGGCTGGTACTCGCTCTCTAGGGTGATCGAATCTGTCTACGGAACGGACCAGTTGAAGGTCTTCCGGGAACAGAGCTCGTTGTACAACAACTGAGCATAACAAACGGGGCAATGTGTATATAGAGAGGTCTATAATTCTATTAGGTGTGGATACTAGATGAGGTATGTATATTTACAGGGCCTCGAACAGCTCCTCGTCGTCCTTGTTGACCGCCAGGACGTCCTTGAAGTTGTCCTCAGCAACGTCGAGGCAGTCGTTGAGTACCTTGGCGTTCTTCTCCTTGATAAACTTGACCATCTGGTTTGTGAGAGTGTCGTCGTGGAGGCAACACTCGAAGGTGATTTGTGTGAGGTTGACAAAGAACTTTCCTTGCTGATCGTTCTTGTTTCTAGTGTACCTCGAGTAGAACTGCAGGTACTGCAGCTTGTACCAGTCCCAGAGTTGCTTGTATGCTGCCGGTTGAGTCTTGAGTCCAACGAGGGCAAGCTCCACCAGGGCGACATCCATGTTGGTGCTGACAAACATGAGGGTCTTGTGCTGCAGTTCTGGCTTCGTCACGAAGCCAAGCGAGTTGATGGCGGCCGTCTGAACGTCTGTTGGGGATGATGGCTGAATGACGTTGTTGACGACCAGTCCAGGCGTTCTGACCAGCTTGTGAATATCCTTGTACTCCTTGGCTGTGGCATGGTTTTGGATGATGGCAAGGATGGTGGTGAGCAGCTCCTTAGGAATCGAGTCCTTCGGTCCGTGCATCAGTTTCTTATACAGCGTCTTGGCAACACTGTAGGCAGCAGTGCTACTGTAGCTGATTGACAGCAACGAGTTTCTCAGAGTGATCTCCTCCTGGGAGAAACCCTTCAGAGAGTCCCACTTGAACTGTGGCAAGAGGCGGTTGGCCGTCTGCTCAAGGAAGTTGGTCATGGACTTGAACATCTTCTCGTTCTTGAAGTAGGTCAGGGAGGTGACCGACTCGCCCACGTTAATCAGTGTCTGGATGGCGAGGTTGAGAGCGGTAGGTTCCAACTTGCGGGCCTTCTTGATGCTCTTGATGATGTTCATGAATCCAAGGATAACCTCTGGGTCCTGGCGGTAGCTGCCGATAAGGGTCGAAAAGTCCCGGAACAGCTGGGACTGTTCGATCTTGTTGAGCTGTGTAAGGTTGGCGCCGAGCCTATCGTATCCGACCTTGGTGTAACGAACGGTGGCGAGAACGGCGTTGTTAGCGTTGAAGAAGAGCAGTTCTGGCATCTCGTCGTCACCGGTGGTGTCGATGAGGAGCTTTCTGTCGGTAAGCATCTGGCGAACGATTTTTCCATCGGAGTTTCTCACAAGGAGTGGGATCTGGAATGGAACGTCCTCGATGCTTTCGCTTGCATCATAGAGGAACCGGTGCTGCTCGGCGACGATCTTGCCGTCATCCTCATGTTTGATCGTCAGGACTGGGTAGCCAGCGGTGCGGGTCCAGGAGGTCATTATATTGGGCACATCGTACTTGAATGTGCTGTTGACCTCGTGGGACTTGATGAAGTTCCAAAGGTCGATTGGCTTGAAAACGCCACACTGGTGCTCCTTGACGAAGTCACCGATGGCTCTAAAGAGGTTGTCAAAGCTAGAACCGCTGTCCTCCTCCAGGATCGAGCCAAGCATACGCTCGACAAAGATTCCCTTGTTGTATGCATCTCGTGTGAAGGTGTCGTCGATCTTGTCGGTCTTGACGTTGTCGCGATGGATAGGTGTGGCCGTTGCGAACCTCTGCTCGGCCTCGACAGAGAGCAGGTCCTGGTTGGCTTGGTTGAACCAGAGGTTGTGGTCATCAACTTCGTTGATGAGAGTGTTGGCCATAAACGTTGCGTTGGCCTCGTTGAGCCAGGTGTGGTCGTAGCTGTCGAACGAGGCGTAATCGCCGACGTACATGTGGACGAGCTCGTGGACGAGAACCAGACGGATATTCTTCTTGATCTCAACGAGCTGAGCCGGGGCGACCTGCCAGTCCGGCAAGAGAATGTGATCATTGATGACGGAAATCAGCGACCAGTTCTCGACGCCGCCGTCGGAAAGGAACGGCAGAGCGGCAACGTCCATCTTGGGCAGCGGGTAGGCGAGGCGGAGCTTCTTCTCGAGGAGCGGCAAGTAGGTCTTGACGGTTTCAAGAGCGAACTGGGCTCTGTGAGACTCACCGCATTGGGTGATGATTCTGATGGGGAACTTGTCGTTCTCCTTCATGGCGGCAGTGGTCTCGATGGTCTCGAGGTTGCCGAGGACGAAACTGAAGCAGCAGGTGGACATCTTGGGGGATGTCTGGAAAGCGAACATCTTTTTGTCATCAATGTCGGTGGTTTCATCGATCGGCATGTTGGATGCGGCATCGAACTGGTCGTTGGTTGTCAGCGTCAGCTTGATGGCGGCCTTCCAAGCGAGCTCGTCGACGCAGGGGAAGATGTTTCTGCAGAAGTGCGGCTGGCAGTGGGTGGCGATAAGCTGGAAGACGGACTTTCCAGTCTTCGGGTCACTGTAGTGGGTCTTGTAGACGCCCTTGGTGAAGTCGTCGTATGTGAGGACCTCGTGGACAACGCCGATGAAGGAGACGTTGAGCACGAGCTCACCGACAGCTTTTGAAACGTCCTCGAAGGTGAGGTCCTCGGCGGTGTAGGTGGTAGTCTGGGCCTTTGCGTCGAGCTTTTTCGAAACCTTGTAGGTCTCACCACCGACAAGGATGCTGGCTTTCATAGAGACGATCTCGGCGGTGTGCAAAGTGACCTCGAAGGGGTCCTCTGGAGAGCCGGCAGCGGCAGCGGCATTGGCAGGTTTCTCGATGAGAGAGACGGCGATCTGGCCGGCGTAGTTCTTTTTGGCGGGCGAAACATCGAGTTTGACGTCGTACCGGGCCGGGAGGTACCTGTTCTTGAGTGTCAGAGGAACGGCCTGCTTGGGCAGGTCGTCGATGTCTACGATATTGGCCATGGGTGACTGGTCACAATTGCTTGAGCTGGAGTGAAAAATTATCAGGGCAGTGCAGGTGAAGATCATGGGGAAGAGTGAAGAGAGTAGCCGAAAGAGGCTAGGGAAG
>JADIOY010000233.1:0-15255 GCA_018344475.1 Xiuguozyma silvatica | reverse complement strand
TTTTCTTGGCAAAAAAAAAAAAAAAAAAAAAAAAGGAAAAAATAGCGCCCGGCTGGTGCGGGGTAAGGCGCGATATGGTTTCAGTTGAGACGCTATCCTGCGAGGCTAACGAAGTACAGCCGAACAGGGACCAGATCTGGATTGACGTGGAGTTGACAGGTAAAATGAGAGAAATCGTTGAAAGTTGGGTGAGGTTTGTACGCCTCGTACTGCTGCGGCCTGCTGTGGATAGCCACATGCAATGTGCACTTAGGCTAACATCCACTGAGGCTCAGCTACTGGTGTGTGGCCGGTGCGGCGCTCGCCGACTCCGCTCCAGATTCGACATCAGGCCGTGAAATCGCTCACGCCAGCTGCTGCAACACCTCCCGGTGACAGCGCGGTGAAGCCCGAGCTGCTTCCCAGCGTGCATTTTTTTTTTCACCCCACCGGGAAGACCGGCCGTGCGACTTGAGATAACATCGGACAGGGCCAGCAGAACGGATTACAACGTGCATCGTACAGGCAGTAATATCAGAGGGGGCTGGCCAATGGGCAGAGTAGAACGGTTTCAAAAGGCACATGCAAATTGGTATGGCTGGAATCAAGTGGAGGCAGGTGTGTCGGAAGAAGCCATTCTGTGAGGATGGGATTAGGGTGGGGTAGGGCTGGACTAGGCCAGTAATGAGTGTAGAGTGAACCAAGTGTCGGTTAATACTGTGGGATATTATCTGGGCAATAACAACACTAATAGACGAAGCAACGACCAGCCGGCCGTCCCTGATATCATTCCTCATGTCCAGCATGCACACGCCTGCATGGCTACGCATGCCCACGGACCCAACATCATCATCCCCAACCACTATAGTTCCCAGTGCAGTCGCTCCCAACTACGCACCGGGCGACTCCACCCGGGGGAAAGCGGCCTTTACGCCTGGCCAGACCAGACTGTTATCTCCAGGAGAGCACGGGATATGTCCTAGGGCACGCAGATCATAATCTGCCAGCCCTAATCCGAGGGTAGAGACTGGTAGCTACGGGGAGAATGTTATGATTCGGATTAGATTTGGGTGATGGAGATAGGGGCTGGAGTTAACAACCGACCACTGCAGTGTTTTGGTGCGGTTAACCCTCAGTTTAAGCTCTGGTGTCTCAACAATGTGCCGAAATCGACCGTTGTTTTCAGCACGCCACCATTAGGTCAGCCCAGGGTAGGCCACCGCAGGCCAGACCCGGTGAGGCAGCGAAGTACGAGCCGAGACCTGACCAATGAACACCGAGCAATGCTTGACAGGAAGCAAGACTTCTTTGATTAACCCACGCGGTCGGAGGCTACTGCGGCTACACTACACGGGAGACCCAGTTCGTTTACAGTATTTATCGGTTGTTCCGATTAACTCCATGATTGCGGCGGCGTCGGCGTCGGCGTCGTTGCTGCTGGCAAGGCAAGCCACCAAAGATAGGGCGGCGGCCGGTCGCATACTGCCAGAACTGGCCAGTTGTAACCCGTTTGGGCGAGCAACGCTGGCGGACACACATCCGCGGCGGCTGGGCTGAAAAAAAAAAAAAAAATTGGGACCGCATTTGGGCAGTGCAAATAGTAGTGATCGCCCCGCACTAAGGGCCCCCGTATGCCAAAACCCACGAAAACTACAAACAGAAACGACTAATACGAAACCAGTCTGAGATATTTCTGAGGCAAAAAGGCCGAGAGAGACCGACGCGCGCGCGGCGGGCGCCGGTACAGAGTTTTAGCGAGGGAAAAGAGGGCGGGCGCGCTAGGCAGGAGAATAACTGGGAGGAGGCTCACATGATACGCATCTTTTTTTTTTCCACCGCCCCCACATTTTCAGTCCTCCCTTGGATTTAGCTGTCCCTGTTCTTTCCCGCCATTCAGCGTCGTGCCACGCAGCAAATCCGATATAAGTCAGGCTCTGCCCCAGATCGGTCCTGCAGATACAACCCTGAAACACTTTTGCCCAACCACCACTCCAATGGTCAACCCGAAAAAGCGCCAGCGGCGCAGCACCGCCGCTGAAAACCGCGTTCCTGGCTCAAACGAGAGACTCACCGAGGCCGACAGCGAGGAGCTGCTCAAGAACCTCGAGCTCGTCAACGACCTGCGGTTCTTCCTGATGACGGCACCGGTGAACTGGCACCAGAACCAGGTGATCCGCCGCTACTACCTCAACAACAGCGAGGGCTTCGTCTCCTGCGTCTACTGGGACAACCTCTACTTCGTCACCGGCACGGACATCGTCCGGTGCATTGCATACAAGATGCGGCTGTTGGGCCGCAGGATCGTCGACCGCAAGAAGCTCGAAGAAGGAATCTTCAGTGACCTGCGCTCGCTCAAGTGCGGCACGGACGCTGTGCTCGAGCGGCCCAAGTCCGAGTTTCTGCACTTCCTCCACCGCAACCAGTGCCTGCGCACCCAGAAGAAACAGAAGGTGTTCTTCTGGTTCAGCGTGCCACACGACAAGCTGTTCCTGGACGCCCTCGAGCGCGACATCGAAAAGGAGGCGTCGGGCACCCCTGGGCCCTCGACCGTCTCGGAGACCAGCTTCGCCAAGGGGTTCCGGCTCGCCAAGGGCCGCCCGTTCAAGGAGCAGCTGATCCAGTACCTCAAGGCGCGCACGGGCAAGGACTACGCAGAGATGTTTGAGGACAGCAAGGAGCAGCAGGAGAAGGCCGTCCAGAAGGTCGAGAAGGAGACCGTTCTGGCCGCCTCGAAGGCCCTTCAGGGCGACAGCGACGGCGAGAGCGAGATCTCGAGCGACAGTGAGAGCGAGCCCGAGGACGAGGTGAGCGCGGCTGCCAACGCCGCCGTCGAAGCACTGCATCCGGCCGTCGCTGCTGAACAGCGTGCCGCCAAGGAGAAGAGACGTAAGGACCGCCAGGAGCGTCGGGCCAAGCGTGCCGAGCGTCTCGAGCGTGCCAAACGTGCCAAGCGTGCCCAGCGCGCCGAGGCGCCAGCAGACGACGACGATCACGCCGAGGCCGCCAAGGCCGACTCCGCGCCAGAGCTAGAGACCGAGCAGAATGTGGTTGGCTCCCTGTCGCTGCTCGGCCCGGCTGGTTCGGACACCTCCTCTGACGACCAGTTCCCAATGGACTACGCTGATGACCCCGTGCTCTACGACGTGGACGGCATCGGCAGCGTCGCAGAGATCGCAAACACAGAGTTCACATACGCGCAGGAGCCCGGCTCCGCGTTCATCGCCGACCACCCATCGATGTGGCTCGTTTCTCCGAAGGGCGTGCGAATGCCCGACGACTTGCTACTAGACCAGGCCACGCCTGTCATGCCGATGTTCCAGACGTCGGCCATCACCCCTCGCGGTGACTGGCCCGACAAGGACAAAGATTCTGCCACTTCGGTGCTCTCTGGCGCCCAACAGAGCTTCTACTCGCTCGTGCCTGAAGCCGCCAGGGGTGTCTCTGGAGGCATCCCTAGTGCTGGAGCATTCATGGGACTGACCCCCACTGGCGGGCTGATCAGCGCCGGAGTGGCACCGACGGAGGGATCTGCCAGTGCCACCACAAACACTGCAACCGCCGCCGCCGCCGCCGCCGCCGCCGCCGCCGCCACTAACACCACCACCACCACATTCGCTAGTCCTGCTTCCGCAGGCACCGCTACTGCGACCGGCCTCACCGGTCCAGTTTCAGCAGGTGCTGCTGCCTCTGCCGGGCCTACAATCACCCCACAGGTCCTGACCGTCCCCATGGGCGGGCCGGGCCAGCCGATCGTCGGATCGGCCCTCGCCAGCCAGTTCTTCTCGCCCGTTTACTACTCCGGCTCCCCCTGCTACGCGGACTACCCCGTGCTCCCCTTCAGCCGCCCATTGAGCGGCATCCAGAGCACGTTCGAAGAGCGCCGGGCGAAGCGGACGGCCGAGGCGGCGCCCACGTCGCTCGACGGCGTCGCCTCCAAGGCCTCGAAACGCCAGAAATTTATCAACCCTGCATTACGTCATGCAGGTGTCAAGGAGGAGGTGCCCGAGGAATTCCAATGAGAAACACACCCTCACCTCAGGGGCTTCGCTCACACACATAAAATATCTCATCGGGTGCCTATTCCATTCCGTGCCAGCCGAGATCTCAAACTCCCACCCTTTTCTACCGACTGCCCTTCGACAGTCCCTCACGCGTACCCACACGCCCAATACCATCAAAAGCCATTTCATGAACCCCATCCGCTCGTTACATAGATAAGCCAATAGTATCTACCACATTCAACAGTAGCCAACAATATCCACCTACCTCATCAACTGACTGCGCGCACTGGCACTGGCCTGGTTCGCCGCCCCTCACTGCCTCGCCTCGGTCATCTGACGGAAGATTTTTTTTATCTTTCTATTTTTTTCCCTGCCTGCCTTTATTTTCTTTCCCCACAAAACTCAGCCAGATTTGGACAGCATCCGACCCCCCCTGCCAGCAGAGCCACCCTCATTTCTTCCCCCTTTGGTCCCCCTTTCGTTCCTTCGTAGAGACCCACCGCGACGATCCAAGCCACTACAGCACCCACACAGCCGCCCCAATGAGCTATCAGTCGTTTCTCCGAGGAGAGCTGCTGAACGGCCGCTACGAGCTTGTCGAAGGACTCAACGAGGGCTCCTTCGGCATCGTCTCGCTAGCAAGGGACACAATGGACGAGAACAAGACGCTGGTGGCGCTCAAGTACAACACGGGCAAGCTGAGCGACTTCGCCGCATTCGAGGAGAAGGAGGGTAAAGAGGACGCCAACGCCAAGATCGAGCACCCGGACATTAGCGAGTCAATCGTCCAGCGCGAGACCGACAAGGAGGTGGCGATGCTGCTCAAGGCCGGCACGCACCCGAACATCGCCCGCATGGTCGACCACTTTGGCACCTGCATCGTGCTCGAGTACGTGGCGCGCGGCGACTTGCACGACGCCATCCAGCTCGGCATTGCCCCGGTCTCCACCCGCGACGTTGTTGACGTTTTCATGCAGTTGCTCGAGGCCGTCAGCCACTGCCATGCCAACGGCGTCTACCACCGCGACATCAAGCCCGAGAACATTCTGATCGCCGACGACTGGTCCATCAAGCTGACGGACTTTGGCCTCGCCACTGACCACCGCATCTGCAAGGACTTCGACGTGGGCTCCGAGCGGTACATGGCGCCGGAGTTGCTCGAGCACTCCGACATCGAGACGTACGCCGCCGACAAGGCCGACATCTGGTCCCTCGGAATCTGCCTGCTCAATATAGTCTTTGGTAAGAGTCCGTTCAAGAGCGCCAGCTCCAAGGACAAGATGTTCCTCCACTTTGCTGCCAACCGTGAGACCTTGTTCGACATCTTCCCGACGATGTCCTACGACCTCTTCTCGGTCCTCCGGAGCTCGCTCACGATCGACCCGGAGAACCGCGACCTCGAAACCATGAAGGAGTCCCTCAAGAAGGTCGAGGTGCTCACGTACGACTATGAGTTCGAAGAGTGGCCCAAGGAGACGACCATGGCCGCCGACGCCCGTGCCGCCGGCAAGGACGGCCTCTCGCTGCCGTCTCCGCCTGGTACCGAACGGCCCTTGGGCTCGTCGGCGCCTGAAAAGTCTCTTCTCACCGCCAAGATCAGAGCCCTGGAGGCTCATGAGGTCGTTGGCGATGCCATTGCAGAAGAGGAAGAGGCATCAGAGCATATTGCCGTTCCTGTCGTCCCCGCCGTTCCCGAGATCAAGACCATTGATGTCAACGGCCTGACCATTGGCAACGGATCTGGCACCACCACGGCCGTCGCCACCATGTCTGCCACGGGCACTTCTGCCACGGGCACCTCTGCCTCGAAGAAGCCTCCGGCCTCGGCTTCACCTTACATCCCACCTCAGAAGCGGTTCCCACACGGTCGCAAACCGCTCACCATTCCTACAGTTACTAGACGGCGCAACCGGTCGCAGGACGGCCGTGTCGAGCGCTCACCAGGCCGCGAAGAGTACATGCGTGAAGACTTCTTCACGCCCCGCACGGTCTTTAACCATTACATGGAGAAGGCCGACCAGCATCGCCGTTTCGACCATAGAACAAGAGAGTACGGCAACGAATGGCAGCAGCAGCAGCAGCCACCGGGCTCTGCTCACCGTGCCTTTGGAAACCGCGCTTGGCGCAAGCGCCGGAATGGCAGACCATCTGGCGTCAACTATCGTGCCGGTAACCACATCAAGAACCGCCACACACAGACCAGCGCGCAGCGCTGCTCTCATGGGGAGAGGAACTCGGAGAATATGGGCGTTCCAATTGGACAACGTACTGATCGTGCCCTGCGGCCGCGCAAGTCGCAGAACTTCAGCAGCCCGACGGGCAAGTACGTGCCTCCAAACCTGAGAAAGAACGGATTCCCTGCACTGGGTCCTGCCACCGTCGCCGTCACTGATGGCGCACTCCGCCCTGAGCCTCTACTGGCACCTCCTATGGAGATCAGTAGAAGTGGCGACGACGACGATCTGTTCATGTTCGAAGACACGGGCAAGAGCTTTGGAAGCGACACCCGGAGCACCCGGAGCACCACCTCCACAAAGAGTGGCTACTCTGTGTTGCATACCCCAGAGGCACCCAAGCTGGACACGAAGGCTGCCACTAAGCAGTTTGCCGGGCTCTCTCTCAACGACCAACCACATCGACCACCAACCCTAACCAACATGGGAGGGAAGTATGTCCCGCCACATCATAGACGCAACTCTCATTCCGCCGTTCCAAAACGGTACACGATCAACCGGAAGCCTGAAAAGCCTGCCGTTAGAATGATCTCGTCGTCTGTGCCCACCGAAAATACCGACTGGTTCATCGACATGCCCCAGAAAGTCAACTGGGCCGACTACGATGACGACGATGATGATCACGACGACGACTGCGAACAACGGGATGCAGTCAACAACGACTACATCTCTCACGGATTTGGTCTCTCTTACATGCATTAGTATATATATATATATATAGATATTAGGAAAGATTTCTCTTCTTCTTCTTCTTCGAATTGTTCACATGACTCCCTTACCCTTGGCTCTATTGAAGAGTGCCTTGCTGGCTTGCGCAATGGTAGGGTTGTAGTGGTTCTGAAGAAGGGCGTTTTCCCACAGGACAGCGACCTCGGTGTTAGCACGCTCGACGGAGTCGGCTTCAGCGTGGTAGACACCGTTTTCGACACGGTCCTCGGTGGTGTAAAGGCAGCGGACTTCATCGTAGCGCGAGAGAAGCTTGTCGATGAACTTGAAAGTGGCAGTCACAGTCTTCTCTGGGAAGTGAAGGGCGTCCAGGTAGAGACGTTTGGTGAATGCGAGGGCTCTGGCCTCTGATCCGGAACGAGAGTTGAAGAAGATTGCATTGAGACAACGCAGCAACAGCTCGGCGTCGGTGGAAACGTTGACGCTCGGCTTCAATTGAAGCTGCTGGGAGAGCGGGTCCATGAGACGCAGCGTCTTGTGCGAAAACTCGATCTCGGCATCCTGCGAGAGAGATGGGAGCAGCGTGTAAAGGTAGTCGACGAACTTATTCAGGTCTAGATGGACACGCTTGCCAGGCATGTGCTTGACGAGGGAAAAGGAGGTGATGATGCAGAGTAGGATCTGGCGGGTCGTGTTTCTCGAAGCGCGCTCAGGGTCCTGCAGCTCCTCGGTGATCTCTCTCAACACTTGCAAAAAGTCGCCCATCAAATCGAGGTTGACCTGGTGGCCGTACTTGGCAAGGCCTTCGAGGACAGGGGCCATCAGCTTCTCAGGGCGAGCTTTCAATGCTTGCAGGTAAAGAGTGAGCAGGAACTTGAGCACCTGGGCCTGGTTCCGCTCTCTCTCCTCGGCAGTGACCTTCTGCTCGGCGGCACGCATCTCCTTCTCGATCTGACGGCGCTCCTTCAGCTGCTTTCTTTGCTTCTTGGACAGGTGGACCCTGTCCTTCTTTCTCAGCCTGGCCTTCTCCTCCTTTTCCTCCTCGGAGGCGAACGGATCGTAATCGCCGAGTACAGTCAACGACAAAAAGACGTTGATGACAGACTCCTCGACTTTGAACTCTCTGTGCCGGATGGCCCTGCACATGAAACGGACAACGTCGAACGAGACGTCTCCGGCATCGACGTCTTCAACGAGAAGCTCTTCGAGGGTCTGGATGCACCGCTTGAACACGGCGCTCTCCTTCTCATTGGCAGGCCGCTTCATGACCCTGCGGATCAGGATTTTGAACAGATCTGTGCGGTAGTTGAAGAATCGGAGTGAAGTTGCGAGCTCACAGGCGGCGTTCGCAGCGACGATTCCGAGCTGCTTGTCGAGCTCAGAGGCGTTTGGGCTGAAGCTAAACTTCATACCTTTCTGGCTCAAGAGGTCGACGTACTTCTTATAGTAACTGACGAGGTTCTGCTCGAAGAATCTCGTCCTGGCAACGTCTCTTGTAACCTTGGTCTGCTCCTCGGCCTCAGTGAGCGGCCGGATTCTATAGGACGGAGCGATGCTCTTGAACACGGGCACCATCGACAGGATAGAGAGCTGCGAGACGACGGGGTCATCGGAGAGACACATCCGCATAGCCTTGGCGAGCAACAGAACATGCTCCTCCGGGTCCTGCATCAGCTTGTCGGCGATACTCGCCATCTCCTCCTTGACGTCAAGGAGCTTCTCGGTTGGGGTCATCGCACTGTACTTTGTGTCCTCATCGAGCCGCTTCTGCTTCTCAGAGGCGTCTTCGCTGGCCTCAGCATCCGAGTCTTCCTCGTCAGATGAGTCACTGCTGGCCTCTGCAGCTTCCGCCTCGGCGGCAGCCTTCTTACTGTCCACGCGCTTCTTCATGACCCTCTCAACGGTGCCGTCGGCAGTCACAATAGGAAGGGCCTCAACAACGTCATCGTCTACCTGCTTGAAGTGACGGGGCTGCAATTCGTAGTCCTCTTCCTCACCAACATCTTGTTTGACCTTTCCAAAGACACTTTCGAGCTTGGCATCCTCCTCCTTGCGCCGCTTGTTCTGGCTGATCTCCTTAGATCTCTTGACCCTCTTAGCCATGGCTAGAAAAAAGAAAGAAAAAAAAAATCAAAAAAAAAAAATCAAAAAAATATCCAAAAAATCAAAATGAAAGAAAAAAAAACTTGAAAGCTTGCCGATCGGCGCGTCGACAATGCCTACCCTTCAACTTGCCTGAATAAAAAAAACTCCCCACGCACCCTTCGGAGTGTCGCATCCCGCAGCAGGTCAAAAAACATAGTATGAGCGGCAGCGCGCGGGCAACAGCGAGGCAGTGAGGCAGCGAGGCAGCCAGGGGCCTTAAAAAAAAGTAAGCCGTATATTACATAGGGTGATACATCGTTGTAACCCAGAGAGATAGCCAATTGTGCCTAATTTCCACGCAATAATGCTGAGACAACTGTCTTTCCAGACGAGTAGAGTGCTGTTGCGGTCGTCCATTGCCCGCAGAACCTTCTTTTCTAGCGCCCTGCGGCTCGACGCCAAGATCTTCGAGATGCCCGCCATGTCTCCAACTATGGAGGAAGGTGGCATCGTCTCCTGGAAGGTCAAAGAGGGCGACTCCTTCTCGGCCGGCGACCAATTGATGGACGTCGAGACCGACAAGGCTACGATCGCTGTTGACGCCGGTGATGACGGTATCATGGCCAAGATCCTCGTGCCCGAGGGAACTAACGGAGTCAAGGTCGGTTCTCCTATTGCATTCCTTGCCGACCCTGACGACGACATCGCCTCGCTCACATACCCAGACGTGAGTGCCGGCGCCGATGCTGCCGCTCCGGCAAAGGAGGAGGCACCTGCCCCTGCCGCCAGCGAACCTGCTCCTGCCGCCGCTGCAGCCCCAGCCCCACCGGCCGGCGAAGCCGGAAAGGCCGTTCCGGCCAACAAGGACCAGACGCTGTTCCCATCGGTCGAGTACTTGCTGGAGGTCGAGCATATCCCTCGCGACAAGGCCATCGCCGAGATCCCAGCCACGGGACCTAACGGCAGAATCCTCAGAGGTGACGTTCTCGCCTACCTGGGCAAGATTCCTCAGGAGGACAACACCAGAATCGCCGCCTACATCGACTCCGTCAGCCACCTCGACCTCAGTCACATCCAGCTGGCCGAGCCAAAGCCTGAGGGAGAGGCTGCTACTGCTAGCGCTCCAGCCGAAGGTGATGCTCCAGCCGATGCCGCCGCCGCCGCCGCCGCCGCCGCACCTCCACCTCCTCCAAAGCCAACGACTGTGTCCTACCAGTACGTCCTGTCATCCCCTGTTCCTGAGAACATTCTTTCCGCCCTCGTCGCCAAGGCCGCCTCGAAAGCCGAGACTGCCGCCTACGCCGCAAAGGACTACGCTCCTTCGGACCTGATCGACCCGCTCTTCGAGGACCTGATCGCCCCACCAGAAAACGCCGAGCGGTTCAAGGTGAACTACGCAATCAGCAAGGCCCCAAAGAACGGAGCAGAGGCCATAATAGACGACCCATTCGACTTCGAGCCGTACGAGTCGACGCCGGCCACCACCGCTCCGTCGAAGCTGCTCACGACCGTCTCCGTCGAGCTCACATGCAACGACAAGGTCTTCGACTCGAAGGACAAGGCCAAGGTCTTCGTCGACAAGTTCGGCAGCTATCTGAGCCAGATCGACAGCAAGTATGCCACTGCTTGAACGGTAAACTTCTCCGTTATAGTCTATAGTGTCAATGAAATCCTCTACGTACAGAGAGTACTGTAATTGAGTAACGCACGCACGCAGGAAAAACAGAATCTTACCCGATTAGGCAGTACGCCAAGCCAAGACCATGCAGTTCGATGGCCGGATCGTCGAGTTCCCCACGGTGCGCATCGACCGGTTCACCCACTTGGACTCGAATGTCGTCTGTGGATTCATATCACACGTCCACTCGGACCATTTGGGTGGGCTGACCTCCGTATCGGAGTTCCCCATATATGCGACCGAGACCACCAAACGGCTCATAGTGGCGACCGAGAAGTACTCCGAGGATCTGCTGGCCAGGATCCAGACGAGGCCTCTCAACGTTCCAATGCATCTTCCCGATGGTACCAAATGTACACTCATCCCAAACTACCACTGCCTCGGGTCGGTGATGGTCCTGCTCGAGAGTAAGCACCACTCGGTGCTCTTCACTGGCGACACCAGATTCGACGCTCCGGTATTGAGTGCACTCGCTATGAACCACCAGCTCTCCAGCTACCACGGCAACAAGTGGCTCGATAACGTCTATCTGGACACGACATTCTCGTACCGACTGCAGAATATCTCGATGCTCGACCGGTACAAAGCGATCGAGCGGCTGCTATGCAGCATCAAGCAGTATCCTGACGGTACGACGTTCAGGTTGGTCGAGACGACCTGTGGGTTTGAAGAGGTCTGGCTACGGCTCGCCATGGAATTTGGTAGAGACTGTATCGTGCTGTCTGACGTACTGAAGCGCAGAATGACACAGTTGAAGAAAGTGTCTGCCAGACTCGAGCTGATGGTGAACCCGGTTGACGACTTTGGCCTGCTTCTAGAGGGAGGGCACTGCACTGCCAAGCAATCGCAGAACACGCACGGCTTTAGGTTTCTCTTGGGAATGGGTCCAGGAAGCGGTGACGTTGACATCAGTGCAGCCGTTGACCTCACCTCTAAAGAGTACCACGGGATCTACACACCCAAGTTGAAGGGAGAATTCAAGCATCTCAAGGAGAACGACGCAGGATCGTACACTGGTGTGTTTGAATTCCGCGGCATAGATATCGAGAAGGAGTACATCCGTAACGAACGTACGAAACTGTACTTGCCGTCAGACCTGCGCTTTGTCTTTTCTAGGCACAGCTCGTGCTCCGAGTGCCTACAGTTCCTGTCCCAGTTCGAAGGTTCGCTGCGCGAGGTGTATCCGATCGTTGCCGATGTCAACTCATGGATGGCTGGATTTACAATGAAGCGGTACTTTGCACCGTTATGTACCGGCACCGCCCACTTTAGGTACGATATAGAGACTGAGGAACTATACGGTGCGACCCCAGTCATGGACGATGAACCTATCCAGCTGGTCAACTACTGGCCAGAGGAGGAGGAACTGCATTTTAAAGGCCAAGCCGGTAACGAGAAACGCCCTCGTATGTTCAGTGCCAATGCCAATGCTCTCGATGTCAAGATGAAGAGCTTGGCCAAGTACAAACGCTTTTTGATCACACACGACCGGGAGAACAAGCTGAGGCAGCTCGACAGGTGGAGGAAAAGGGGGAGGAGGAACTCTGAAGGACAGAAAAATAGTGATACTGGTTCTCATTCAAGCGGCGGCAGAGGTGGCAGCGGCGGAAGTGCCGGAAGTGGTGGTAGACAGTATGAGGATGCTGTCTTAGCCAAGTCCCTTAGCCAGCCAAGAGAGGCGTCTGTCATTATCACCTGTTCGATCGGCACATCATCTACTGAAACCGAAAGCGCAGAGCAAGATAATCTGAGTCAATGGATGGACCACATTCTTACCACCAAAGACCAGCCGATCAGCGTCAAGCGGCGCAGGCTTTCCGATGGCCGGACCACGCGGAAACGGATCCTCAGAATTCTTAAATAGGAGAGTTGAAGAAAAATAATTAGAACCTAGGCACTCTACCCCATACTAATATGACCACTTATCTCCAAGACGGAGGTGTGGACTTTCTTTACGATAGTCACTGCCATCTGTCGCCGACGGTGACACACGAAAAATACGATCAACTACTAACGCAATTGACCATAAAGGTAGCTCAGGAGTCGGCAGAATTGCCGTTCCCGCCAATCAACCTGATGTCTACCAACGAGATCGACTATAAGCTGGTACATGAGCTGTCCGTCAAGTTCCCGAAGCTTATAGCGCCGAACTACGGAGTGCACCCTTGGTTCTGCCATCTGTATACGCTCCACAAGTTTGAGGAGACTAAATCGGACGATGAGATCAAGAGAGAGCATTACGCCGAGATTCTTTTGCCGAAGGTCCAGGAGTTGGACGGAGAACTGTTCAATGCGCTGCCTGTCCCGATGTACCTGCCAGACTATCTCCAGGAAGTGGAGGCACTTCTAGAGGAGAACCCCAATGCGGGAATTGGAGAGGTGGGCATCGATAAGGCGTTCAGGGTCCCGATGGTGGGTTACCTGGGGTCTTCCGATGCCCAGGGATGGAACGATCCAAAGATGGCCGTCGAACTGCCGAAAACACCTAACGAGTCGTGGTCGCAGTTCAGGACGGACATGGGCCACCAGATAGAAGTGCTGACGGCATTTCTGGCGCTGGCAAAAAAGCACAATAGATCTATCAGTCTCCACTGCGTGGGTAACCACGGCAAACTATACGAGGTCATCAAGCGGGAGTTGCACGGGTACGAGTCGAGCCGGATCGCGCTGCACTCGTACTCAGGATCTGTCGAGCAGATCAAGTGTTTCACACAGACATTTCCACGGATCAAGTTCAGTGTGAGCTCGGTGCTGAACCTGGAGAGGTACAAGGTCCGGCTGCAGAATGCGTTCGACCAGCGGTACCTTGCACCGAAAAATATCATGCTCGAATCGGACTTGGGATTGGACGGACTGTACTGGGACGACGGCTCTGGAGGAGTCGATGATGATAGGTATGAGCTGCTTGTCAGTAGGAAGAAAGGCCCACTCAATAGACATACGTACCTGCTGAAGGATACCGCTGACCAGCTGCACGAGATGAATTCCAAGATCACACTCGAATCCCTCGATGCCAGCTACAAGGAGTACCAAACGACTATGGACGTTGAAAGTTTATAAAGAATCCTGATGCAGTTGTAAAAGATGCCTATGCTTGTCTATAAAATTCACGAGGACACCATTCTAGTCATCTGCATTGCAAATGGCCTCGTCTGGTTGATGCAGTTCTTGATACACTTGACGGCAAAGACGAGCTCTGAGCTGGCATCATCAACGCTCTCGTCCTTTTCGTCGTTATCACCGAGGAAGACCTTGCTGACACCCTCTTGCAACTCGCCCAGCGTGTCGTCGAGGACTTCGGAGGCCTCGGTATCTTCGGTGTCGGCAGTCGAGAAGACCGAGTTCGAGCGGTACCTGCCGCCGCTAGAGGCCGATGAAGACTCAACGGCCAGCTCGTTGCGGAGAAGAGACAGCCGAGAGGTCCGTCTAAACTCCGATGTCGATGAAGTAGATGCAGTGGATCCCACAGCGCCGGGGATATCCTCTATAGTGGAGTCCGCCTCATCCGGCTCGTCGTCGTCCACAGCTGTGGACGTGCTGACGTTAGAGCCGAGGCGGGCGCGGAAGGCTCCACCTATGCGGTGCGACGACGACGACGACGACGACGACAACGCGACCGAGTCGTTCGTGCCGCGGCGGCTGCGGTGTCTATGGCGGTGGTGCCTGCGGCGTCTTGGCACGCAGTAGTCATAAGGAAGGACGGATCTCATGTCGAGGTCAAGGGAAAGTTCACGTGCAACGTTCAGCTTAAAGAACGACTGCACAAACGTCGGGGCGTTATAGAGCGAGAGCAGGAGCTGGGAGCTGGCCATGACGACGCGCAGCGTGAACGGCCGGTTTGCAAAATCGGAGGCGTTTCCGTACTTGACGAGCTCCTGGAGGGACCACGAGTTGTATAGCGTGCCGAAACGCTTCAGTTGCTGAATTTCAACCTCTTCTGTAGATAGCGCCGCGTCGTAGCGGGAGCCGTTGATCTGGCGGCTGAAGTCCACGAGGCGGCAGCAGTCGGCAAACTCCTCGCTGTTGCGGTCCTTGGGTGCGAGGACGTTGGCGCCCTGGCCCGTCGCACGTTTGGCCAAACGGTTCAGGAGGAAGTCCTTGCGCGGGGCAGGGGTGTAGGTGGCAAGTACATCAGAGAGGGAGTTAGAGCCGGGGGCATCGGAAGCGGCAGCGGCAGCAGCGAACTCGGAGTAGTCAACGTCGACGGTCTTGATGTTGAGCTGCGGCTCGACAAGGTCCGGCCGCAGGTTCCGGAACAGGTACGCGACGTACTTTCCGTGCTTGCCGTCGAGCTTGTAGAGGTTGAGTTTGGTGGAATCGATTTCAAAGATAGCCGGGAAAAACCGCGTTAGACGACCCGAGTTGATCTGGGCACCCTCGTCGAGGCAGTAGCAGAGGGCTACGTGCTGGACGGAGGGCGTATATGGCGGTGGGCATGTATGTGTAGAAGGGGCTTCTCCAAAAAGCGCTTTATAGCTTGGAGGGCCGTCCATGGCGTATAAGTGTGGTGATAAGTGTGGTGTCGGAACGGGGGGAGAGATTGCCGTTTGAAATCGGGGCACCTACCTTTTTTAATTCCGGTGGAAGGGTGGGGGAGATTGGGGGGGGAGTG
>JADIOY010000232.1:0-15317 GCA_018344475.1 Xiuguozyma silvatica | reverse complement strand
AGAATGGGATGGGGAGGGGGTAATGGATGGTAAAGGTCTAGTCTACATGGCTAAGAGAGCAAATCTGGGGCTAATTGAGTATCGAGGAGGTGGCGGGTCTGGTAAATTCCGTGGACTCTATATCTGTAGATAGTGCCGTGCCGGCAAATGCTTCCCTAAATAGCCAGATCCCTCACTCACATCACACTGCCTGCTATTTTCCTGAATTTCCTGGCATTCTCAATTCCACCCTCCCCTCCCCCCTATATCCAGACCATCATGCCAGTAAGTATACACCGATATCTATAGTGTGCGCGGGCCCCAATTGGCCCCACAACTCCTCACCCGCCACCCACCGTCTACATACTAACCAGCCAGGCCTACCACTCCACCTTCCTCACGGACGAGACGGCGCGGGACGTCGGCAACTTCGCCCTCCTGCCCTTCAAGTCCAAGTTCAAGGGCCCGTCTGTCCCGGGAAACGGCGGCGAGTACGACATAATCGACGAGGTGATCGACCTGTTCCGTGCCAACACGTTCTTCAAGAACTTTGAGATCAAGGGCCCCGCCGACCGCACGCTCATCTACGGCATCCTCTACGTCTCGCAGTGCCTCAATAGCATCAGCCTCAGGACGTCGCAGACCGAGGCCGTCCGCCAGCTCACCAACCTCGCCCTCGACAACTTCGCCATCCCGGGCGACGTCGGCTTCCCGCTCAACTCGCTCTACCTCCCGCCCGCCGACAGAAACGAGGCCCTCTTCCTCAGACAGTACCTCCAGCAGTTCCGCCAGGAGCTCGCCTCCCGCCTCATCTCTAGACTCTACCAGGGCTCCCCGGACAAGCCAAGCAAATACTGGATGGCCTTCGGCAGAAAGAAGTTCATGAACAAGTCTCTGTAAACTAAATCAAATGTGTCTATCATTCTCTCGCTCTCTCTCTCTCTATATAGTGTACACCGCGGCGCCGCGGTACTCGAGCTCGCTCACGAGGTCCTGCACCTCGTCGCTCTCAAAGTTCCACCCGAGCAGCTTGCTCAGCGACAGGCTCTGCAGGCACGGCAGCCGGTCCTCGCAGACTGCCACGGTGATGTCGTCCGCGTCCACCTTGCAACCTTGGCCGAACTGGCCCGGCGAGTCGATGATCAGGCTCTTGAGTGGCCGGTGCTTGCCGCCATCCATCGGCGGCAGGAACGCATCCCCAAAGAGGTCCCCAGAGATGTACGAGATCGTCGCGTGGAACAGCGTCAGCTCCGGGCAGTAGAGGAACGCGGCGTCGAACGCCGTCGCCGTCAGCGACGGCATCGGGTAGTACACGCCGAGCCGCGTCAGCTGCCTTCCAATGCGAGCAAGCAGCTCCGTGACCGCGTAGTCGGAGATGTCCGGGCAGTGCGCGAACACCAGGTCCGTGATCGTCTCCGGGAAGTGCGAGTTCGTCAGGAACTCGTCCGTAATGCCGCCTTGAAGCTTGAGGTACCACAGGTTCGGCGGCCACAGCATGTCGTAGTCCTTGCACGTTATCGACGACCGCGGGAAGCACAGCTGCTCGAGCGACTCCAAAGTGTGGATCGACTTGAACAGCTCCTTCAGGTTGACCGTCTCGCTCACGAGGTTCAGGTCCAGCACTTTCAGGTTCTTGCACGCACGCAGCGACACGAGCGGCGCCAAGCCGAAGCTCGCCTGCGACGAGATGAACACCTCCAGTGTAGCAGAGAACCGCCGCAGCAGCTTCGTCACAAACGAGTTCCGGTTCGCCTGCACCACCTGCGACAGGTCGAGGATTTCCACAACGTCCTTGAACCGCTTCTTGTTCTGCGGCATCGTCAGCATCTCGACGAACTGGATGAAGTTCGACGAGTTCAGCTGCGGGTACTGGTACACCTCCGGCAGTATCAGGTAGTACATCGACTTGCACACCAGCATCTGCCGCCACCGGTCCGCCAGCGGAGTGTACCCTACAATCCTCATGATCACTTCAAAGGGCAGCTTGAGTCCCTGGCGCCGCCGTTGCGCCTCCATCAGCTCGCTCTCGTAGCAGTCCTCCTGCCACGGTGCCAGCACTTTCATTCCTCGCTTCAGTGCAAGGCAGACCCTCAAAATGTCCACTTTCTGGAATTGACTCCGGGGCCACACTGGTTGATACCATTTCTGGAGCAGTACTTTCTGGCCGTCCACGACCGGCTCGTGGAGCCCGGGCCGCCCCAGGCTCTGCGGGTCGGGCCCTTGCTCGTAGCTCCCTTCTATTGCGGCCTCACCGTATACGTACCGCCGGTAGTGCAGCCCCCTGGTCTTCTTAGGCCGGTGCTTGTTTGCCATGGGGTGTGCTGAAAAGCCTTGAAAGAAGCCGCTGGAATTTATTGCCGGAAGCCATCCATTAGTAATTAGCCGTCGGGGAGGATACTGCTGGGGTTCAAGAGTGCTGGGGAGGGAGCCCGTCGAAAACTGGTCTATTCTGTCGACTTGGATGACACCTCGGTTTTGATGCACCGAGCTCCCCAACTAATGTACTTCCCCGTCGTTTACCCACAGGCCTAGAGCCACACCACACATCTCCCACTCCTGGTGTTTTTCGGTACTTTCTACCGGGAGGTGACAGCCCAATAGTCAAAATCTCTTTGAACTGGTCTGACCATTCCGACCGTTCTTACTGGTCTACCTATTCTGGCCTACCAGCCGACCTATCAGTCCACCCCGCCCCTTCTGCATTCACCGTCTTTCTTCGCTGCACCCATGTCCTGCACGGTAATCCTCACTAGTCTGTTTCCTAAAACGGCAGGATCTCCGATCCGTCAGGTGGTGCTATTGGGAGCGAGTACAGTCCAGGGGGGGGGGGGACCTGTCTAAGCGATCTGGGCTATCTAGGTGACACTCCACAAGCATATCTCATTGCCATATCTCATTGCCATATCTCATAACCATATCTCATCTCCATTCATCCAACAGTATTTCTTTCATCTTCCCTTACTTACAACTCCTAGACATACATTGGAGACTACAGATAGAATCCACAGATCATTCACAATAAAATCCTCACTAAAGCTACCATAGAACAAAGAACCCTCTAACATCCAGCTCTATCATAGGGACAAAACTCCAACCTCTCCCAACAGCCCAATACCTACCCCGTGCTCATTCGAGAGTCTCCTTTAATCACTCTCCCCATACCATACAAAAACCCTAAAATATCTGTAGATGGTCTCTTGGCCCAGTCGGTTAAGGCATCGTGCTAATAACGCGAGGATCAGCGGTTCGATCCCGCTAGAGACCATTCTCATAATTGCGTGCTATCGTGCGTATTTTTTTTTTCTTTTCCAATGTCGTGCGTTTTTTTTTTTTTTTCTTGATGCTCCGCCTCCACACCGAAAATTGAAAATGTTTTTTTTCGGCCAAACCGAAACTGTGGCTCACCAACTCCGGAACAAGTCCCTTTTCTCTCATTACATAAATAGACTTTATATACGTAGGGACGTAATGCCAGACGAGTACGGCATCAAAGGCGGCGGATCCTCAGAAACTGCAGGAACATCTTCCCACCACAACTCCATCGGCGACCGCAGGCTCCCCTTCACATCCACCAGCGACCTCGTTGGAAGTACAATGGCTTCCCCTACTGACCCGGCCTCGGCCGCATCTGTAACTGGCTCCAGGGACGGCTCGATCAGCCCGAACACCGAGCGCAACGCGGCCGACCGGGCCCTGCTGCGCCGGTCCATTGCGCACCGCTGGATCCACGACCAGTCGACGCTCTGCTGTATAGCATCGAGAGTTCACGGCCTGCTCTTCTGCGGCACCCAGGACTCCCTCGTCATCGTCTACGACCTCGACACCTTCCAGGAAATCAAGGCCATTGAAGCCCACGACGGTTCCGTGCTCTGCATGCACCTGGCCAGCGACCACGAGGACGTGCTCATCACGGGAGGCTCCGATTCCCTCGTCAAAGTCTGGGACATCAAGGACATCGTCGGCGAGACCAGGCAGGTCTCGCTGCTCCCAACGCACACGATCTACTCGCTGCTCGACATCGGCGACATCTTCAGCGTCACCTGGGTCGGCTCGACGAGGACCGTCCTCTTCGGTGCACAGAACGCCAGCATCTCCTACATCCACCTCGGCAACAACGGAGGGCTCCCGGCAGACCCGTCCTCGATGCCCTCGATGCGCTACGACAAGTTCTTCGACTCCCAGGGCCACATCCACGGCAAGACGCTGCAATCGAGCGCATCCTCTCGGTGCGCCTCTGAAGGATTGCCCGGCACCGATTCCGACCGCGACGACGAACAAACGAGACTCATCGAGGTCCCACCGTCAAACATCATCTCCTACGCTCACAACGGCTACGTCTATGCCCTCCAGACCATCTCCAACATCGACGAGAACAAGTCGCTGCTCGGCGGCACCATCCCGGAGGACTTTGACGACGTAATTCTCAGCGGCGGCGGTGACGGCGTCGTCAACATCTGGGGCTTCCTCGACAACAAGATGACGCTCCTGAGATCCTTGGACAACGACCAGCCCGTCCTCTGCCTCGCCACCCACGAGGGTGAAAACTACTGCGCCCTCTACTGCGGCCTCGCCGACGGCTCCGTCAACGTTTGGGACCTCTCCACTTTCCAGCTCATTAGATCCTTCGAGGTCGACAACGGCGACATCAACTCCCTCGCCGTCTCCGGCGACCTCCTCTTCATCGGTTCCGAGAAAGGCATCTGCAAGAAGGTCATCTCGAACGACTCGATAATGATCTGGCTGCCAGATCCAACTTCTTGCCTCTGCCTCGAGGCCTTCTACCGTGACGACACCTCCTACCTCGTCAGCACCGCCATGGACAACTCGCTGACGCTCTGGAACGTCAGCGAGATCGACCAGTCGTTATGCAACCCTCGCAGCGACACCGAGTCCAGCTCTGCTTCCACCACTAGAATGCTCGAGGTGCTTCAGAAGATGGTCTCCTTCCAGACGGTCTCCAAGCAGCCTTCGAAGTACATGGACCAGTCGAGACAGTGTGCCAGCTACCTGAGGCTTTTGTTCAAGAACCTCGGCGCCTCCAAGTCGGTTCTTCTCCCAGTCAAGGATGCCAACCCAGTCGTCATGGCCACTTTCCAGGCCAACAAAAAGAAGGCCTGCACAAACTGCACCCCTAGAATCCTCTGGTATGGTCACTACGATGTCATAGACGCCGACCACACCGAAGCGTGGGACACTGACGCCTTCGAAGTCACCCCTGTCAACGGATACCTGTACGGTAGGGGCACATCGGACAACAAGGGTCCTACTCTGGCCGCAATCTATGCTGTCGCGGAGCTTTACAAGGCCAAGGAGCTGGAGGCAGACGCAGTTTTCCTGATCGAAGGTGAGGAGGAGTCCGGATCGTATGGATTCCAGGACGCCGTCAAGCGCAACAAGGATGTCATTGGCGAGATCGACTGGGTGCTTCTCAGCAACTCGTACTGGCTTGACGACAATATCCCGTGCCTGAACTATGGCCTCCGTGGTGTCGTTGCCGCCACCGTCGAGGTCTTCTCGGACAAGCCGGACCGCCACTCCGGTGTCGACGGCGGTGTCTCCAGGGAGCCCACGATCGACCTGATCAACATTCTTTCGAAGCTCAACGACGAGAGCGGCAAGGTGCGCCTGCCAAACTTCTACAGCACCATCCGTCCAATGAGTGAGCGCGAGACGAGCCTCTACGAGGACATCACAAAGCGCGTCAAAGGCGTTGAACTCAACCAGCTCATGACCAAGTGGAGACTGCCATCGCTGACCGTTCACCGGGTGAACGTCTCTGGCCCTGGCAACTCGACCGTTATTCCACACGCCGCTACTGCGACGCTCTCGATCCGTCTCGTGCCGAACCAGGATCTCTCAGAGATCAAGGAGTCTCTGGTGGGATACCTGAAGCAGTGCTTCGATGACCTGCACACGACCAACCACTTGACGATCAAGATCACGCACGAGGCAGAGCCATGGCTCGCCGACACCAACAATGCCGCCTACAGAGTTCTGTACAAGAACCTGCGGGAGGCCTGGGAGAAGGAGCCTCTCTTCATTAGAGAAGGAGGCTCGATTCCGTCGATTAGATTCCTCGAGAAGACGTTTGACTGCGAGGCCGCCCATCTGCCTACGGGCCAGTCCTCGGACAATGCACACCTGAACAACGAGCGGCTGCGGATCACGAACCTCTTCAAGGCAAAGGAGATTTGGACAAAGACAGTTAACAAGCTGCCATGCAAGGGCAGCCGTGAGGCACACACTCTGGCAACAGAGAGGGCCGCCTCCCAATAGATACGGACCACACGTCCACACGCCGCCCACACGGTGTCATCACAATCATGTACATTAATTATAGACGATAGATCATCAAACGATCATTATTTGCCGTAGAAGTGGTTGAGAGGTCCATGACCCTTACCGAGCGATGGGTCGGCATGAACGATTGCCGTATGCAGATACGAAGTGCCGAATGCCACAGCTGTCTCGAGCGGGTAACCTCGGGCCAGATAGCCAGCAATGGCAGAGGATAGTGTACATCCAGTGCCGTGAGTATTCTTGGCACCATCGATGCGAGGGTGACGGAACGTCGTGTAGGTGCCCTCGGCATCGCTGTCGTAAAGGAGGTCGTAGAGCATTCCGTCCTCGTTGTCCGGCATATGGCCTGCCTTGAGAAGCACTGCACGGCAGTGGACAGCGTCGCAGACCGCCTTGGCGAGCTCCCGGTAGTTCTCTGGAGCTGGGAGACCAAGGATCTGCATAATAGCACGGGCCTCGAGCAAGTTAGGAGTTAACAGAGTGGCGTGGGAGTAGACGTACCGGGCAGCGGACTTCACCAGTTGCTGCTTGGCGAGACTGTACCCGGAACTGGAGCTGATAATGGGGTCGACGACGACGAACGGCGCGGCGCTGGTCTCTGTAGTTGTGCAGAAAATGTCCCAGCACTCTTTGAACCAGCGCACGACGTTCTCGGTCATCATCCCCACCTTAATGGCCTCAATGGGCTCTGCGTCGTTAAAGTTTGCATCCATCAGCATCCTGATAGTTTCAAAGCTCGTCAGGTCCTTACCGGTCACACCCAGGGTGTTCTGGACGGTAATCCCGTCTATACAGGTCATACCGTAGCATCCAACAGCAAGGAGCGTCTTGAGGTCGGCCTCGATGCCAGCGCCACCGCTGGGGTCCGACCCGGCCATTGTGATAACCCTGGGCAGCCGGCGTGACCCAATGACCTCTGGGTCATTATCTATTTCAACTTGCGTCAGCCCCATGTCAAACTGGTAAGGAAGGTACTTTCCTAAACGGGCCTAAGTTAGCTTTTGGCCACAGCCCGACCCGAGCCCGGAAAACTAGTGAAAAAAAAAATGGAGGCGCTCAAGATATGTGCTTAGGAGATAGAGGTACGGTGACAGCGAGCCACTACTAACGTAGCTCACCAGCATCAGTCCACTCATCCGCCCATTCGCTCATTCCTTTCGCCTACTATACAGTTCTACTGAGGGCATCGTTATCAGCTGGCCTGATCAGCCACAGCTTAGAGTCTTCCGCCTCGTTCTTTTTCAGACATGCTCTCGCACGTGTATTAGACGAGTAAAGCTATACAAAGGGTGTATGTGTATGTTCCTTCCGTTGTGCGCTCGCCCCCCTTCACCTGAGCGAGCAACGACTAGGGCGTATCTGTCTTATATTAGGCCCTAACCGTGCACAACCGAACATCTTCTTCTTGGGTGATCCGTCTTCCGTTTAAATCCAGCGCTTACTTTCTTCTGAAAGCGCAGCCCTCAGTCAGTCTGCACTTACCACCGGTAGGCGTGCAGAGGACAGTGGAGCAGGACTCGCAGGTCACAGGGGTCTGGGCGTGAGAGAAGACGGTGGTGATCTGGAGGCAGCCTGGGCACTTGACGTCCATGAAGTAAGAGCGTGGACCCTGAACGAGGGTCTTCAGCTTGTACTTGGTAGCCTCAGTGGCTTGGTCTGGGTGGAGAAGGTCCTGAACTAAAACCATGTTGTATGTAATAAGACTAGGGTAGGTTAGGGAGAAGGGAGAGAGAAGGGTGGAAATTTTTCAACTTTTGTCTTCTCTTTCTGCGCATCCCCAGCAAAAATTTTTCACCCTCTTACCCTCGACGTTTGCACGTGACGTTCACCTTTTCCACACCTGCACCAATTATGGAAATTTGGCAATCGATTACCTAATAAGGAACTCCCAGAAACGGGACTTCCCGCCAAGGGATTTACACTTGGTTATGGACATCTCCTCGTCCATTGACTGCCCTCGGCAGAAACAGCAACAACAACAGCAACAACAACAAGAAGAAGATATACCTATACCGGAATCTCTGCTTCTCCTGGCACCAGTCGTCCCGCTCTTCTGGATGCTCTGGAGCAACGTGCTCCCTCCCAGCGTATTTACAGGATTAGCCGCCGTAGGGCTTACCACCGTCCTCTACACGAATACGCTCCCATTGAACGTGCCACAACTCAAGGACAGGATCGGCAGTGCCCTAGAACTTCTCAAAAAGGGCGGTACCATCGACGGATGGTACATTGCCATGCTCGTGCTCCTGATAAGCGCCCTCGCAAACCGGTTCAGGGTCCTCCTCTACATTCTGACATTTGTCGTAGCCGCACATTTCCTCCACTACACTCCGCAGGACCAATGCGCCATGCAGATCCGCGAATTGGAGATAAGTAACCGCACTCTGTTTGTGGAGGCCACCAGCCAGCGCATCCTAGTGCGGTCGCTCGAAGACCGCATCACCTCCTTGGAGCACACTGTTCAGCAGCTCCAACAACAGACACGACCCTTACTACCACCACGGCCACGGCCAGGGTCACGGCCGATGCCTCCTCATCCACCAACAGGAGCCATACTGCCGCTATGGAAACTCTACATCAAGGAAGCTGTCAAATCCTGCCTGACAAAACGCCAGATCGGGACAATTCGTCGGCTACGCCAACTCCTACGTTAGTGATCACTATAAAGTAAGTAAATTCCACAGAAAAGTTAGTATCTATTAAAGAAGATGGAGTATGGAAGGGGCACCCCTAGTAGAGCTTTTCGACCTTGCCTCTCTGCTCTCTCATAACAAGCTCCATCGACTGCATTTTTTGGACGACTCTGGACCAGTCTCCCTGGAAAACCTTCTGGGAGAACTTCTTGTCGGCGACAGCCATCGCATTCTTTCTGTACTGCAGCTTGTCGTCGTCACTCATAGAGGACACCTTGACAAACACCTCGCTCAGCTTAGGGAACTTCAGCGGAGAAGTGGTGTAGTCTGGGTCCGATGGGTCCTTGAAGAAGAACCCAGACTGGAACGACTCTGGGATTTTGGCAGTACCCTCTCTCTCACTCTTCGAGAGAAGCACGCCATCCTTAGGGTTGATCGGCACAACAATGTCCAGCAGTGGTCCGGCACTGGCGTGGACAATCGGGATGGCACCGTACAGCATGTACTCGACGACAGAGATACCAAAGTGCTCATTCCACATCGTGTTGAGTCCGAAGTCAGCTTTCTGCAGGTACTCGTCGATATCAGGTCTAGGAGCATTGACCTTGATAGCGACCAGGCTCTCGTCGATCTTGAGCTCGGTGATCAGCGCCTTGAGATCTTCAACGGTCTTCTCATCGTCGACAGATCTCGTCGTTCCAGCAAGAACGAGCTTGTGTGGGTTGACACCCTCTGGAAGCAGCTCAAGGTACTTGGCGTACTCCTTGAGAAGAAGCGAGTGACGCTTCTCGGGGCGGTACTGGGCGACGTACAGGAAGAACCGGTCGCGAGGATCGGTAGCTTCCACCTTGATCTTGGTCTCGTCAATTCCTGTCGGTGGGTAGACGATGGCAGGAATGGTCGAAACGGAGTCGGCCCAAGTCCACACCCGGCAGAGATGCTGCTGGGTCCACGTCGAGTTGCACATCGAGATGTCCAAGAACGATCCGCAGACCGAGTAGAACTGAGCAAGCAGCTTCCAGTAGAGGTACTTGGCGAAGAGCACGGGCCGTTTCTTCATCCTCAGCTTCAGACTTGCAAGCATATCACTCGAGACCCACGGGTAGTGAACGTAGGCCACGACGGGGATGTCGATCCAGCCGCGGGCAGGTGGATAGGCAGCAGGCAGGCCGAGGGTGTCAATGAACACATCGGGCGAGCACTGGTTCATGGCAATGAAAAACAGGAAGAACGAGGCGATTGCCTGACAACCCATCGTGAGGAACTTGTACGAGCGGCCGTCGGCCATCCAGCGCAGCTTGTTCGGCAGCTGCAGGAACACGATCCTGTCGTTCAGGTTGTTTTCGAAGAAGTTGATGCCGAACGTGGCGCGCACCTGGGCAAGCATCGACGACACGGAGTCGCTGTTCTTCTCGGTGAACGTGTAGACGAGCGCGACGTTTCTAGGGTTCTTTCTGAGCGTCACGTAGACGGCCTCCCACAAGAGACGCTCGCCGCCGCCGCCAGCGTAACTGTACGGGTGGAAGAAGCCGTAGAGCAGGCGGCGCTTCGGGAAGTCCGGCTCGATCGGCTTGACGAGCTCCATGAAGTCAGGGTTCGACTCCTTGTCGATTCTGGCGATCCGGATCTCCTGGTAGATCTTGTCGGTGCAATCGGTGTCGTCTTTGGTAACGAGCGGCACAGTGGAGTATAGCTGGGGTTTCAGACCTGCAAGGATGAACCGACGCCTGTAACTGGCCTTTTTCGCTCCCACTTTCGACTTGGCCACCCGGCCGTTGCCGTTGTACGCTTTCTCGATGGCCTCGCGGTACTTATCGGGCGGCTGCGAGAAGAACCGAACGAAGAAGATGTTTCCACCCTTGTAGAACACGTACGAGACAAAGAGGATGACGAAGGCGACGCTGCTGACGCTGAGCGAGTTGAACACCCGCGAGAAGAACGAGGGCGTCGAGACATCCGCTGGGAACTCCATGCCGTAGCCACCGCCGGGCGACGATGCTGAGGACTGGTCGGACATGTTTCGTTCAGAAGAAGCAAAAGTGGGGGGCCTGGGAAGGGTGAGATTATATAATCTGGGCACTTGCCGAAAACTGATAATCAAACTTTCCGCGGCGAACTCCGGCCAGACTTTGACTGCGTCAGACTTTGCCTGCGTCAGACTTACTGCACTACATTGTTGGCAGGTTAGGTTATCGAATGAATAAGCTATTGGTACAGCGGTAGTTATAAATATGCATGGTATGGGTGGTGGTGGTAGGTGTGCGTTTAGCACCGTGTAAGTGACTGTGGGTGAATGTAGTTGACGAGCGAATACCAATTGAGAATAGTGCGGATGTGCAAAGGGGCGGTGTGAACAAGCCAGCGGGTAGGCAATGCATGCATGCGCAGAACCGAAACAATGTCAGACATGCATGCAGGTGGGGAAGTATTGGGCAGAGGTTTACTGCGAAGTAACATCGACCTCGCCAACCTTCTCACTGACTGGAGCGATCGTCTGCGTCGTCTTGCCGCTCTTGCCACTCTTCGGGCTGCTTGGCAGGCCGGACGTGCTTGGCTTGATCTCAGGACTTGATGGAGTGGTGGTGGTGCCGGCGGGGGCACCGGCAGCGTCGGCAGAGGCAGGGAGAGGCTGCTTCTCCAACTGCTCGGAGTCGGCCGAGCTCAGGCCTTGGTCGCTTGGAACGTTGACAACGACGTCAGGGGTGGTGAGCTGCGACTTGCCCGGCTGGACGGTGATCGGTGGGACCGTGCCTGGGGCAGACTTTGGAATCATGAGGGTGGTGTCGATCGAGCGCGAAGTAACCGAGGGCGTCGGAGACAACTGATGCGACATCGACATGGACATCGTCATCGAGCTCGTGTCAGCCACGGACGTGGCCATAGTGGACATCGAAGGTCTGATTCTAGAGTTCGATGCCTGGAGGCCAGGGTTGCCGTAAGAGGCCGAGGCCAACGAGGCGGCAGTGCTGGCAGTGACACTGGCAGCGGTCGAGGAGAGACGTCTGCTTCTTCTTCTCTCCCAGGCGATGGTCGAACGGGCCGATGGCGTTGGCATCTGCGTCAGTCTCTTGAGGTCGCCGTACCAGTTCATCATCTCGTCGTAGCCGTCGACTCTGAGGACGTAGTTGTGACCCTTGTGGAGCAAGCCGCCACCTTGCTTCGACTTGATGACGAACTTGTGTGGGCCGAGCGGGTTGCGCTCGTCCTTGCGCGAGTGCTCGGCGATCTGGCAGTTGCTGAGTGCGATAGACATGATCGGCGTCGGGTCCTTCTTGCGGTCAGGACTCTTGAACTCGTGCAGGAAGCACGGAGTCAGCACGTACCACCCTCTAGCGTACGACTTGAGGTACTTCGACTTGCGCTCGAGGTAGCCCGAACGGATCTGATAGGTGAGCGGCTCGGTCTGGTGCTTGTAGCGGATCTCACTGGCGTGGCGCATCGGTTCGTTGAGGTCGATGAAGTCCTTGGTGTCTTTAGAGACGAAGGAGTCCCACTCGAAGGCCGGGTCCTTTGTGAGGACACCGGTGTCGAGCCTCGAGATGAGGCCGTCGAACACGTTCTGGGCCTGCTGGCCCATGAGCTTGGCGTGGACGGTGAGGGCGGTCTGGATCTCGATGTAGACGACCTTCTCGAGTTCCTTTCCCGAAGTCTGAATGTTGATGAAGGCCTCGTGGAGGTAGTTCTCCTCGGTAAGCTGCTTCTTGATCTGGCGGTCGAGAGTGTACTTGAGCAAGTAGGGGTCGTTCTTTGGGTTGAGCGAGTCCGGGTCGGACTTGGCCTGCTGGATCGATAGCTGGAACGTCTTCATGGTAGCCCTCGTCTGCTGGGCGTACGTGTTGACGTTGTTCTTGAAGTCGCTCTGGAGTCCTCTGATCTCCTTGATCTTGACGAGCAAGTCGCGGCGGAGATCTTCGAGCCGAGGAATGATGCTGTTGTTGAGCTCTCTGACGACATTCAGCGCAAGCGAGGCGGCGCCGGCGTGGTACTGGTAGAGGACCGTTGGGAGGTCCTGGATGGAGCCGCTTCCGAGCGGGAGGAAGAACTTGCGGGCCATGGCGAACTCGTCGTTCTGGCGGCCGATGTCGTTGCCCTGTGAGAGGATGGAGCCGGCAGCGCCCGGAGCGATCGTCGAGGCGCCCGGAGACGTCGCGGAGACGCGCATCGGCTGGTACAGCTCGCCGTCGGTTCCCTGGGTGACGAAGGGGAACGTTATGGCGTGCTGGAGTCTAATTTGCTGGCGGTTGACCTCCTCGTGGACGCTGACGGTCTCCTTGAGGTAGTGGATCAGGGCACCGATGATGGTGCGCCACATGTTGAAGCGCTGGGCGAGGGTCTCGGTTGGGTTGGCGTTCGTGGGCATCTCGACGCAGAGCGGGTCGCTCGGGTCCTTCTTCTTGGGCTGCTGGACGCTGGGCTTCGTTGCCTGGCTGCCGTCGGAACGCAGCCTCTGGAGCATCTTCTGCTGGGCGGAGGACTGCTGGGACTGGAAAGAACGGGTCTGCTCTGCCTGCTTCTGGCGCTGCTCATCGAGCTGCTTCATCTGCAGCTGGTTCTGGTAGAGCTGCTGCTGAGAGACCAGACTCATCTGTGTAGCTGGGGGGATGGGCCGTTTGTAGGTGGGGGTGGGAGGAGGTGGGGGTGGGGGGGGTGGGGGGGGGGCTTTTTGGGGGGTTTTTTTTTGGGGGGGGGGAGCAAAAAAACGCTTTGAGGGGGAGCGTTTTTTTGTGTTCTTAATTGGGAGGGGGAAAAAAGCTCAGTGGTAAATTGTTGTCTGTTGGGTGGTGGGGGGAACTACTGGGTGCAGTGGGGTGGAAGTGAGTTGGGGAAGTGGCATGGGAGAAGCAAGAGATGAGGTCAGATGGGGTAATTGCCCATTATGAGAGAAAACTACGTCGATTGGGCCGTGAATTGATACAAATACAGACACCATCTAGTCCCTCCCTGATACCGGCGGCGGCTGGTCTAAAAAAAAAAAAAAAACTGCCGCCCGCCCAGAGAAGGAGGGGCCCTCGCAGCATAAATTGCGTGGCGGGGTTTTCCGGCGGAAGTGGGCAGAGAAACTAGAAGTCAGTCAGCTAGAAGTCAGCTAGAAGTCAGCTAGAAGTCAGCTAGAACTTTTTTTTTCAATGTGGTTCCTTCCGAGATTTCCGCTTCAGTTAGGCTGCGGGGAGAGCGGCAGATGGGGAGAGACGGCGGCTGGGGATTGTTCCCTGATTGGGTAACTTTTCACAGTACCGATATTCACTCTTCAGTCTCACAGTATGCCGTCAGTTCTAGTCGTTGGTGCCGGAGTCATCGGACTCACGACGGCCCTCGTCCTCAGAGAGAACCTCGGCCCAGAGTATACCATCAAGGTGGTTTCGACCGAGCTGCCTGGTGACGTCTCCGGGCCGGACGGCAAGGGACTCGCCGTACTGTATGCGTCTCCGCGAGCCGGTGCGCACTGGTCGAGTGCTGGCGGTGAAAAGATGCCGGACCCCCGGATCGCCCGCTGGGAGCTCACCTCGTACGACGTCTTCCGCAAGATGTCCAAGGTGCCGCAGACCTGGGTGCACCCGGTGACGCTGTACGAGGGCCGGATCCCTGCCCGAGACGGCACCGTCCAGGCGTTCCAGATCCCATGGTACAGGGACGCCGTCGACGGCTACGAGTACCTCGGACAGGACGACAAGCGGTTCCCCGGCGTCCGCAACCTGTACAAGTACGAGTCGTACGTGATCACAACGCAGCTGTACCTGGCGTACGAGGTGAACAAGCTGGTGGAGCGCGGCGTCCAGGTGACCAGAGGCACGGTGACGAGCTTGGAGGCAGTGGCCCAAAAGTACGACCATGTGATCAATTGCACCGGCTACCGCGCCCGCAACCTTGTCACCGACAGCGGCCTCCAGGAGCGCGAGCGGCTGCACTGCGTGCGCGGCCACACGATGCTCGTCGCCAACACGCTGCCGTACCAGGTGCTGTTCGAGGAGGAGGACCCGGTCGAGCCAGGCGAGTTCCTGATGCTGTTCCCGCACAGAGAGGGAGGCGCCGTCTTGGGCGGCATCTACGACGACCACAGCCCGTTCCTGGACCAGTCCGTACATACCGACTACGTCGAGCGCATCAAGGCCAAGGCCAGAAAGCACCTGCCCGAGCTGGGCGAGCCCAAGATCCTCAACCACAGCATCGGGTTCCGGCCAATGCGCGACGGCGGTGCCCGCGTCGAGCGGGACTCGGCCAACCCGAAGATCCTCCACAACTACGGCTGCGGCAATGCCGGATACATCCAGAGCTGGGGCTGTGCCAAGGACGTCTTGGATATGGTGAAGAAGCAGGGTTCTGGATGGAAGTTGTAGTCGAGAGAAACCAATCAACTAGAGTATAGTACGAATCTGTCTTCTTATCAGTATTACGTAATTACAGACT